>RJWT010035173.1:0-13522 GCA_004365215.1 Cuniculus paca
TGATAATAAATAACACAGAAAAAATACCATTAAAATCCACACCACAGTCACTGGACTCATCTGCAACAACTGTATCAATATTTTCATTACATTTTAGTTCATGTGAATGTTTATAGAAAAGAGTACAAAACCTCTTTGTAACCTTGTGTGTTCCATGATTATGACTGCAGTTTTCCTTAGCAAATTCTTTGTGCTCAGTCTGCCAGCCATGTGTGCTGTTACCCCCATTTCCTTCCCCTTCTGAATTACTCACTCCTCTTGCCCTCTGATTCACTGGTCTGCCTAATTTCCTTTCTCACTTCACTTCCCCTTTGTCTACTTCTTTGCCATTGTAAAAATATTGAAGATTATGAATAATTGCATGTGTGCTAAGTGGCTACATATTTCAAAAGAAAGCAAAAGACTGCATTTATTTTCTTAAGGAGCAACTTCCAGGTAATTTTTATTTTTTAAAAAAAAATTTATGGTGATATCTAGTTCAAACTGACATTAAAACAATAAGCAACTGAGAATTTAAAATCACTAGTAATAATTACATAAATCTTCAGAAAAAAAGTTAAATAGTGAAGGAAAAATCACTGGTCACAAACTTAAATGAATTATGGAAAAATAAACTGAAATACCAATCAGCCTACCTTACTTTTCAGAGTTAGCAAAAGTACTTCTGAAAAGTAAATTCTAACAAATATAACTCGACTAGAAAAAAATAGATCAGAAAAAAACTCTTCAAAAATGAAATCAGAAGATACCTAAGTAAAACAACAAGGCTGATTTACTACAGATAACTAAATCAAAACCCCTAAAGTCATTACAAATTAAAGCTGCAACAGGAAAGGGCTAAAACTTCCCTACGGTCAGGCGCCTCAACACATGCTTGTAATCTCAGCTCCTTGTGAGACTGAGACAGAGGGATCACAAGTTCCAGGCTAGCCTTAGCCAACTTAGTGAGACCTACCTCAAAATACAATAAAATAAAAAATCAGAAAAGGGGGTGAGGACGTAACTTAACATTTCCGGAGTTCGATCCCTAGTACCTCAAACAAAACAAAGCAAGGAACTTCCCCATGGAAAGTTGAAGTTGCCACAAAAAGGAGAACATCTGTGATTAACTGTGTCCCACAGCAAAAGAGTGAAAAACACAATCGAAAAGTATCTCTGACCAGTCATCAGAAGATGTTAAATTTAAACACTTGCAATATCATCACAAGAATTTTGTGTCACAGAACTGTACAGATTATCTGATCCACTGTTGCTCAAATTATAGGCAACTGATATTAAAATCACTTAGACACCTGATAAAAATTCATATTCCTATGACCTAACCAGATCAACTGAATCAGACTCTCAGGGCATGGCGTGAAGTCTAGGAATCCATGCTCTTAGTAGCTGATATAAGTGAATCTTCTCAACTTACCAGTAAAGGAATTACCTAGGACGTGTAGCCATGCAAAGCCCTACAAAACCACTTGTTATACCCTAGTCCTCAGTTCTGCAAAACGAACAAACAAAACCTATTTGTTGAACAATAGTTTCTTATTTACAATGATTAACATTTTGGTCTCTGAACCCTTGGTACAATGTTCTTTTTGCTATACTATACTGTTGATTAGACATATGAGACATTAGAGCTCATAAAAATGTAGAGAAATCCAACAGAGATCTAAGGTAAGGTTCTTTATAGATTGAACAAAGTTTTTCCTACATAACACACTTCCTGCTTTCTGATCCACTCTTTTCATATGGAAAAAGCATCAATGGTATACTCAGAAGAAACTACAGTAAATAGTAAGCATCACTACATGATTTCACTTGAGAATACATTCCACCACACTGAATTCTAATTTTTGAGTCATCAAGCAAATACCAGCACAGTACTTGGCCAAAAATCAAGGAGAAAATAGAAGGAGTTCAAAAGACTGGGGGAGAGTGTAAAGGAATATCCAAACTAAAATAGAGTTTACGGTTTTAAAAATGCTCACAGATGCATCCAGAAGTGTTTGTTCTCTCATTGTCTCCTCCTGTTTCTGAGATTTCAGTTCTTGCTGGAGTCTTTCATTTTCAAGCACAACTACTTGTACTCTATTTTTCATTCCAGATAGTTCCTCCTATAAAAATCAGAAACCAAGTATGTTAAGCATTTTTAAACAATGCTTTTAATTTATGATCACTAGAGGATCTAGCATGATATGCAGTATGGAAAATATGCTCTTGATAAATTTCCTAAAATATTATGATTATATTTAGACAAGAAAAGAAACCTAAATGTTAGCTAGTAAACAAAAAGGCTGGGGGTATGCACATTGAGAGCCTGATAAACAGAGGGCCATATCACAAATATGTGTAGTTTCTGACAATTTTTTTTTCTCCAAGGGATTGAGAATCATAGAAAGTACCTTAATTAAGATAGTTACCTAAGAGATTCTTAACAATGAGGTAGATGGCTGAAAAGTAATATAAATTGTATTATTACTAATGACCAAATGTCAAGAACTTGTGAGGACTAAGAAGAGGAAGACTTTAAGATAAAAGTATAGATAGATACAGTGATTATTCACAAACTTGCAGTCAGAGGAGAATGATGAGTGAAGCAATTTGCTGTTCCAGAAAAGAAAGACTTGGAGAAGACAGCCTAAGGGACCTTGACTGAGAAAAGCTGCCTAAGGGAATTGGATTCCCAGGATTCATTTCATAGTACTCAGCCACCCAAGTACTCAGAAGCTTCTGAAGGCATGATACAAAGGTGTCTGGCTACTGCTCGAGGTGGTGGCAGACATTGGCATCATCTACATGGTGTTGATTTTATGGGGATACAGGATGCAAGAGTTGTGAGGTTGAGGAGACTTCCACCTAGGTTTTAGAAGAAGGCTTGGAAAGCCAGACAGTGAGGCCCTGAGAACACGGTGAATAAAGCTATAAATGTGAAGCTGAAGAAGGCCCAGACAATGAGGAAAACCACCACAAAAAAGTCTGAGAGTTGCAAGCAACAATGCTATAGAGGTGGTGCTGCTCCACCCATTTGAAGTGCCACAATTTGCCATGGGTGCTGGGCAGTTATAGGATTTATGTTCGTCCTGCTAGATTTTGGTCTTGCTTTGGCCCCATTCCTTTCTATCCTGATTTCTCCCTTTGGGAATGGAAATATTTACTTTGTGCCATTGTACCTTGATAGGGTTTAATTTTCATTTTTATTTTTATAGGGGCTCACAGCTAAGAGTTTGCCTGAGTTTCAGAGAAGACTTTGGACTTGGACTTTTCAGCAACGTTGAAACAGACTTTCGCAACTCTTAGAGATATGCTAATGTATTTTGCATAAAAAGATGGATGTGAATCATTTCAGGCCAAAGAGTAAATGTCACAGTCTAGATCAAGGATTTCCCTCAAATGCTTCATGTGTTCAGAGGGTGGTTTTTGGAAGTTACTGGATCATGTGAGCACTATACTCTTCACTCAATTACCACATTCACAATGGGGCCATAATTCATATGTCCTGCTGCTGGGTGGCTCTGAACTCCTGGTGATACATGGGTGACCACCCCATCAGGAGGCATGGGACTGTCCCATTGGATAGTACAGTTGCCCAATGGGAAAATCATACATGTACCACCAGTGGTATAAGCCACCTAATGGGACAGTCATGCATATGCCACCAGTGGTTTAAGCAAGCAGAAATGTGTTAATGCACTGACAAATCGAGAGCTGAATGTGCTGTTAGGACATGGGGTCTCATCTAAAGAGGCAGGTCACTGGGGGTATGACCCAGAAGGGTGTGTCTTCCTCCCAGTTCTTCCCCCTCTCTGCTTCTCAGCTGCTATAATGTGAGTAGCCTTTCTACTATGCTGTTTCTGTGTTTGACGTTGGCAATCATAGACTGAACCTTCCAAAACTATGAGCCAAAATAAACTCATCTTTTAATTTGTGGGCATCAGGAATTGTGTTCCAGTGATGAAAATAGTGACTCAGACAAAATTACATTTTCTATTATGCTGCTATGGTACCTACAGGCAATAGTTTTGTGTTCTTAACTAGATGGTAAGTTAATTCTGCTTTATATTTTTTTTATGTTTTTTCCATAGCCATCTTAGAAATTAATAGATTGTTTTGAGTATAAGACTAATTTTGTTACCAAGGCGCATAAATGTCGGTCTATCAGAATATTTCTACTGATGAATTATTAATTCACTTTAATTTTATGAGTTTTATTACTTTAAATAATGAGTACTTAACAGGAGAAAATCACAAAATATTGAGTTTTTAATATTTATTATTTATAAAAAACATCAAATTTTTCAACATCAACTGGTTTTTAGTGTAAAAAGTCTAAAAAAGAACATCAGAAATAAATTTCTATATAAACTAGAATGAAAATACCAATAGCACTGTACAAAAACAATAATCTTCGATGATCACACACATGACAACATGTTCTATATACACACATCAATTACACTGACATCACATGTCTTTTGTTTCCCTGACCTTTTTTAGGATGCACTTGACATTTCAGTGGTCTTGCTATTTTGTCAGGATTTTTTATTATAAAGTGTGTAGTTAACAGGAACATAAATGTCAATAAATAATTAATTCTTAGTATGTATTGTGCATTTAGAGTAGATATCAACATTTTCACATCAGCTGTGTACTTCCTTACCAAACCTAAAAGATAACATCAGAAATAAATTCCTATGTGAACTACAATGAAAATACCAATAGAACTCTACCACAAAATTAAGCTTTGCTTCAACTGTTATACCCAAGGTAGTCTTCACACATGACAACTGCATGTTCAATGTACACATCTCACTTATACTGACAGCATGTGTGCTTAGCTTTCCTTTCCTATGTGGCAGCCTTGTCACATCTCTTCTCTTCCTGTTTTGTCAGGGGCTTCATGCTATATTGTACAACATGTACTTGCCAGGGAAATAAGATGTCAATAAAATACAATATCAAATATGTAATGAGTGCTTAGTATAGACATCAACATTTTTACATCAGCTGTTTGCTTGCTTACAAAACCTAAAAGATAGCATCAAAAATAAAAACGTACATGAACTATAGTGTAAACACATGCAAAAGTCTATCACAGAAATGAGTTTTGCTTCAACTATCACACCCAAGGCAGTCTTCATACATGACAACTGCATGTTCCATACGCAAGCATTGCTTACACTGATAGCACATATGTTTTGTTGTTTTGTCCTTTCTTGTAGGGCACAGTTGACATCTTTTTTGTTTTCCTGTTATCACAGTAGGTGTCTTGGTTACTTTTCTTTCATTGTTAAGGGGCAAAATACCTGACACCCAAAATGAAGAAAGGAAATGTTTATTTAGCTTACGTTTTTTGGAGGTTTCAGTCCATACTCAGCTAGTTCCAAAGCAGGGTGGCGTGGCTAAGGGGCAGCCATTCATGGCAGCCACAGCCAACAAGACTGAAAAGGGCAGAAAAGGAGAAAGGCATGCCTCCTTCCCTCCCCTATGTTGTATCCTAGCTACCCGCCCCTGGGCAGGTGCAGCACTCACACCACCAGTCCCAACACTAGACAACAAATCAATCACAAACGCTACATTCAGCTACCTCCATGACTGCATGAGGCTTGGAGGGCCATCCAAACATAAACCATAACAGTAGGCCTTTGTGCCTGCCTCTTCACCTGTCAGCTCACCAGTGTGCTGCACGATTTTTTGTGTAGTTCCCTAGGCAGAAACATTTTGTTTTTCTTCTGCTGTAAATGATCTCTTATGGGCTCTAGTCTTAATCCTCTAACAAAATTTATCTGTAATATTTTTCATTTGTTGTTTTCTTTGTAAATTATCAAACTATTTATGCCACACATGTTTATGATTGAGTAAAATGCAACCATTGGTCCATGTTTTCTGTTTCAAGTGACATCATAGTTGCTGCATAATTCATCACAACATCTTCTCCATTCTTGGTTTTGTTGTTGAAAGTTTCCATCTCAGGCTTCTATTTTGTTGAAATTTCCCTATCAATATTACCATCAGGGTGAAATGTTGACATCAGCAGTACCAGTTTGCTTTTCTTTGGCATATACGAGGGCAATGTTATATCTTTCTAAACTCTAAGTCTCGTTTTAAAATGGCAACATTTCATTTGGAATTTCTGCTTTGTTTCTGGGTACAGTTCCTGCACTGGTCAACTTGTGTTCTGTTAGCAAATATAACACCAGTTAGAAACCAGTACACCAACTGTTGAATGCCACATTCCGATTAGTTTGGGAGATGGGAGCAATGAGTTTGTTCACAGCAGCATTTGATTTATTGCTACCCAAAAAAGGATTTGATGGCTGAGTTCCAGGATAAATGTCTAAATTGAAAACATAATAAATCTTCACATCTAAAAGGACATACATTTTAATGTCATAGTTTGACCCACTGCTTTTCCATAAGTCTTTTACATTCCTGCAATCACCATAAGCAGCACAGCAGACTCACGAACGCTTTCAGTTCGGCTAGTGAGGTGTCATAATAAATATATTTTTGAATATGGCTATTGGTGCATACAAAGTTTTACTTGCATTTCAGCCTTTGTGTATTTCACAGCATCTTGTAGCATTTTATCTGTTATAATTTCCAACACTGAATGGGAGTGCTGGCATTCTATCCATTATGTTTCACCCATGCCAAGATCATTATATTTTTGGACCTAGTTCTAACATTGCTTTGTTCCATTTGGTTGTGTGGCCATTTCATAACATTTCAACTAGTCAAATATACTGTTACATTGCTTTTTTTTTTTTAATCATCTTAGTCAAGGAGATCTGCATTCCCCATGTCTGTATCAAATGATTCGCATTCTACTTCACTGTCACAGGAACTTTGGCTCACATGGCCAAGGTCAAAGCCATCATCGTCATCACCATCATATACCACACCACTCTTCTGTTATGAAAGCATGTATTTTACTATAATAGATCATCTTCATCATCCATGTATGAGTAAACTGATAATTCACTTTGACCTTCTCCAAAATGTGCAAATCTGGTTTTTCATGTGCCATTGTACTGAATTGGGCTACTTCTACCAGAAAAATCAAAATAAAACTTTTTTTAAGCAAATCCTGAAGTGGTGTGGGTCTACTGTACCCTCTGGGATACTCAGGTAAACATATGCAAAACCAGTTAACTGGGCATAAAGATGGGTTCAAATCCTGTTTTGACACTTTTGTATATGTTCACAGCCCTTGCCATTTGTCATACCAAGTGTGTAAGTGCATAGATTGCTTCCTGTATGCCCCAGTGAAAGGTATGGAGACACAGAACCAGCTACTATAAAGCTAAAGCACAAATTTACAGTACAAAAGTAAAGGATGGGTCTGCTGTATCCAGGCTTATGCCTTGAGGGTTGGAGTAATTATGAGGATATTATTTTGGTTTTATTGGTAATCCCAGAAAGCCTATATACTAATGATTGTATCTTCCAAGAAAAAAACAGAAAATTAAACATTAGGATCAGGAATTTCCTTATAAAATCAACATAATGAAACATCTAAAGTTTTATGGTGGCCTTACACCTTAGGAGACCACTCAAAATACTAAAAGTATAATGCATGATACAGAAGATACCAGTAAGTTCCATAAAATGTCACACAACTCAGTATCTTGCAGCAAAACAGACATCCCCTAAATATATACATAGATCGCTTATATTGCCTATATACTGATAATAAAATGATAAAAGGAAGAAAAAATACAACAAAGAAACCCCTAAAACATTTGGAAAGCAGACAGGTTCTAATTGGCATTAACGACATTAGTAAACTGCATATAGTCAAGCAACATAACCTTCTTGTGTTATAAGTTATAGGTGATGCACTTGGTTTTGAGATATTATCTCACTTTTCATTCTTTTTCAAAGTCAAGGTAAAAGTTTCAATAATGACGATGGAAACACATTTAGTCTACCAGCTTAGACCCCCCGATTGTTGCACCACAGCTTCAATAGGTTGGGAGAATGACTGGAATTAGTTGTCAAAAGCATTTGCCATCTACTAGGATACAGTCAATGGAGAGGAAAGGAAAAATTCTGAAATATGAGAGGATACTATGAAATCACTAGGCATAGTAATGGGCTGCTGAGAAACTGAGCAATCTGAAAGGGCATGATCAAGAATGTTACTCCCAAATCTGACAAGTTTCTGTAACGCATCAATTTTTCAATAATATTAAAATGACAATTGTCAAGGAATTGCTATAAACACGAATATTAATAGCACATTTTTATTTATGATATAATTAACATATTTGTAAGTTTAAATTTACTAGAATTAAACTAATGAGACTTACCTTGCAGAACTTGACTTCTGCCTCTAAATGATGAATGTATTGAGACTGGTCATTAATGATAGGAACCAGGTTGTGCACAGTAGGCAGATTGGTTTCCTCACAGTCTGATGACCTCTAAGACAAAAAAGCCAAATTAAGCACGTTTGGATTTACCAGCTAGTCTCTACACTCAATATAGCAATGATGTGCTATAAACATAGAATATATCACAATGTGACCAACAGTATTCATTTCCCTCTTCTGTAAATTCCACAAATATACAAGATCCAGGGATATGAATATCATTTTTAAAGATGGAAACTGAAAACAGTTATAAAAAGCATATGGCAAATGCAAAAATGCTGGAGTGGCATAACAGGCTTGGAATGAACAGCCTATTTGAACTGTCTGACAATGTGATGTCCCATTAGTAATTCTGAGATAAAATAGCCAACTCTAAGAAACTGCCATGGAAAAAGACTGCTAACTGAAACTGCAGATACCACAGATCAGTTCGCTAAAAAAGAGACTCAAGCATTTGATGCCAAATGTGTGTCAATGACATAATATTCCAACTCAGAAGCATTTGCTAGAAAAATATGTTTTGCTTTGTGTCTTGTTTTTGACACTAGTGCTCAAGGGATTTTGAAAGTATGTTGTTCTGGAGCCCAGAACTGGCAACACGAGAGCCCTAAAGTAGAGACATACATAACTTAGTGACTAAGAGCACTGAGGATCTCAGTGAAGAGATTCCAGAAAAAGTTCTAATGGTATTTAGCTCTGCAGCATGTCTAGGAATTATTTTTAAAGTATGTTTTTCCTTATCTTATAATGATTGTGAAATGGTTTATAAAATTATGTATCATACCATGATCTTTAAGGGAAAAATCTGAAAAAAAAGGGGAACATGAGAGGAAAGCTTGAGACAAGACAGTCTGTTTGTTAATCAGTCTCTGTTTCTTAATTATTCTGTTTCTTAGTCCAGCAGAAATTCTAAACGGTAATACTAGCTCCATTGAAAAATAACCACACTTTTGCTTTTTTGGTATATTTCAGAAATTTAAAAACCAGAGTAACTTTATTTTTAAAAATTACTTATTTTTTTTTTTGCACTACTGGTGATGAAACCCAGAGCCCCATACTTGTGAGCCAAGAGCTCTACCACTGAGCTATAACCCCAACACCAATATAACTTTAATTAAATGAACCACTTGTGCTGAGTAGAAAGCAATTAATTGTAATTAATTTACATTAATACAAATGAGTCTAGAAGATAGGCAAGTATGGTCAGTCTTTCATGTCTATGCATTTGACATCCATAGTTTCTACCAATTAGGGACCAAAAAATTTGAAAAAAGCTATGCACAGACCTTTGTTTCCTTTTTTGATAATCATTCCCTAAGCAATATAGTATAACAACTACTTATACAGCACTTACATTGTATTATGTATCGTAAGTAATCTAGAGGTGATTTAAAGTATATAAGAAGATGTACACTGGTTATAAGCAAATATTATGTCCTTTTGTATAAGGGACTTGAGCATAGAGGGTTCTGAAACAAGTCCTCATGGATGTTGAGGGATGACTGTGTTACTACGCATATGTACAGGCAAGTCAATGTGAAAAATACTGAGCAGAAAATGTTCACAAATAATTGGCATACACTTTAGCATATTTTGAAGGGTTTATTATTATTTGGATAATCACATATTAAAATAAGTAATAATGTCTGGATACATTTTCCATCTTAGAAATGGCTCAGTGTCACTCTCAATATACCCACATATTTCTATATCTCATACTGGTTATAAATGTACATTTTAAAGCTACAATCATTAAAAGCTACTTATTATTATTATTATGGCTTACAATCATTACATGCAGTCTGTATACATTTAGAATCTAAGCTCCATTCTTTTACATATCTTCATAAAAATATTCTGTGTGGTTATAAAGTACAATAGATACTTTATGTATACTAAATGAATTCTCCTGATGAAGACAATTCTGATTCAATAAGCACCATAATATCACTGCCCAGTTTTATCTTTAAAATGCTAGTAAGTATGTCTACCGATTTAACAGATATAGCAACTTCATCTAGCAGATTTGAAGGCATGCCACCCTCCGTGTGCTTAAGAGCATTCTATAAACCAGATCTTAACAGTAATAAATCCATTGAATGATGTAATATTTTATTAAAATTATAATCTGTAGCTACAAATATTGAATATGTGTCTTTTTTTTCTGTACTTTTCTATAAAGTAGGAATGAAGCATAAAAGTATGTGTCAGCCTGGAGTTAAGCGCTAATATATAGAGTATCATTATGACATTTCTTTCAAATGTGAATAAAGCAAAGTGATAGGTCTCTAGTTTCCAGCATGTAGATTTTGTATTAACTATCACACACATTGATTTTGCTGCTGTGGCACATATTTTTGTCACACTTCATAGGTTTCTAAAGAATTATATGTACATAATCTTACTTTATTGCAAAACTACTGTGAGATAGGCTCAAATCCTTCTAGAGAGTATATAATAGGCCCTATTTGCACTTAAGGCCCAGTCTATTATTTTGACCTAGTCCAGAGTTTTATCCCTCACATCTAACCCAGTCTTTAGTATATAAAATGCTTTAATCAGGAATAATACACTGTGTCAAACCAAAAAAATCTACCGCAGAAGAAATAGAGCATGATTTCTTATACACTGTTTTACAACTACATATTTTAACATGTAGAATAGCTGCGCATACTCTAGTTTGACAATCAAAATAAAAATGCATTATAAGGTGAGTGCACTAAAATAATAATTAAGTAACTTCTAAAATGACCAAATATAAATATGCTAAAAAAGGAAAAGGGTTAGGGATTGTAGCTCACTGGTACAGCACTTGCCTACATGCACAAGGCTCTAGGTACAATCCCAGCACCATAAATAAATATTATTTAACGTTATGCTTTCAAATGTATTGTCCTTTTTCTGTATTTTCAACAGTTGTGAAACTGTTCTCTTGCTGACACTTTTAAAACAAATAATAAATTGAATATAATGAATTATATATAAGTCAAATTAAAAATATATTCCTTCTGCAATAGAAGTTTCTTCCTCAATCAAAAGTCAGAGGGAAAATAAGTTCTTTTAATGCTTTCTATTATTATATGTTCTAAATTGTCTACAACACATACTACAAAACACACTTAGAAAACTAATGCTTTACCTACCGAAGGGGACATTTTTCGTCTTCTTGATGGAGATATCTCATTTTCCTTATTTGCTTGTTGGCGCAACAAAGCTTGGAGCTGATTAACTACACACATAAAAAAAAAAACCAAATTTGTTTATTAACCTTGCTTGATATCCATGGTTTATGATACAGTTCAAATATGAAATGTCCCTAAAGGCCCATATATCAGTGGCTTAGTCCCCAGCTTGACACTACTGTGAGGTAGTAGAACCTTTAAGACTTATGGCCTATGTAATGGTTGATACATTGTGTCAAGTTGGGAAGTTTAGAAGTTTAACTGACTCAGCAAGAGGCCAGGGTCCTCATTTTGTAAACATCCTGAGCCTGTGCAAGAGGAGGGCCTGGAGATGGTGTGAGTGCTGCACCAGCCCTAGGGGGTGGTGGCCTGCTTACAGTATAGGGGAGGAAAAGAGGCTTGTTCTCTCCCTCCTTTGGCTCTCCTTGCTTTTGCTGTCTTCTGCTGCCTTGAAGTGTTGCCCCATACCATGCCTCCCTGCTTTGAGCCAGATGGTTATGGAACCCCTACAAACTGTGAGCTAAATAAACCTTTTCTTGCTTAAGCTAAATAAACCTTCCTTGCTTAATTTTGGGTGTTGGGTATTTGGTCTTAGCAATGAGAGAAAAGTAACTAAGACAGCCTAGGAGGAAGTCTTCCAGTTACTGTGGGTGTTGAGGTTAGGATAAAGTTTCAACTTGACTGGCTTTGGGATCTTCCTGGGTGATTGGTGCAGCACACTTCTAGGTGTGTCTGGTTGGGAGAGCAGCAGCCTTGGGGGTCTATGTCTATTCCCGCACCCATTCAGTTCTGCTTCCCAGCCACCATGAACTGAGTAGCTTTGCCCTGTTGTGCCTTTCCACCATAATGTCTCTGAGACAGCTATCATGGAATGAAACCACGAGCAAATTAAAGCTCTTTTCCTTTAAATTGGAGGTGTTGAGATTTATGTTTCAGTCACAAGAAAGCTGACTAATGTAGAAAGGATGCCCTTGAAGGAGAGAATAGGATTCTGGCCCGTTCCTCTTTCTGCTTCACTTTCTGGCCTCTAACCAAGTGGGTTTTAAGCAACTAGTACTTCCACCATGATGTGTTTTGTCTCATCAGAAGTCCAAATTGAAGGGCCAATGAATCATGAAATGAAATCTTCAAAAGTCAGAGCCTAAATAAACCTTTTGTAAATTGATCTATCTTGGGTATTTGTTATAGTGATGGAAAAGTGAGTAGTACAGTTTACCTTCACCCATCCTACAGCTATCCAACAAATACTGCTTAAATTTCTATTAGGCATCAAGAGCTACTACTGACTGGGGACACAAACATAAAAAATCCTATTCTCTAAGAACTAAGAATTAGCTAGGGGTGATGCAGCACACTTATAATTCCAACACTATGAAGTTAAGGAAGAAGAATCATAACTTTGAGTACAACTTAGACAACTTAGGAATTTAGTGAGAGCCTGTCTCAAAAGAGAAAAAATGATCCTAGAAAATAAGGGTAGAACTGACTTTTGTACTCACCGGCATGGCTATGTTGCAGTTCATGCCAGGCTGTCTCAGGGTCCTCATGTCCTGTGTTGATGCTAAAGGAAGGATCCACTGCTTCTTCTTCAACAGTATCATCACCTTCTCTCAGGGCACATTTTAGTTGGTGAATGCTCCTATTGGCACGCTCTGCAACAAAAGTCTGATGCAACTCAGAGCCAATAAATGTAAGCAATCACAGGACACTTACTCAAGAAGGCAGTCTGAAAAAAGAGAATCTGCTGTTTCTGGCACTTTATGCATAAAAGCAGAGTTCTGTTTCCAGCTTGCTGGGGACTGTGCCAGAAGGGACAGAAGACTCAGCTCAAGGGTTAGAGGTTAGATATGATGATATCTGAGGTCCCTGTGACTGCAATTGTTGATTTCCTCTTTTTTTTTTAATGCTGGGGATAGAAACCAGGAACTCATGCATGCTAGATGAGTGCTCTAACACTGAGTGCTACCAGCAAAC
>RJWT010035174.1:0-13541 GCA_004365215.1 Cuniculus paca
GTCAGGCTCACTGTTTTATAACAATCTGCTGTTGAAGAAAATGATCCATCCTGGACTAACTGCATTAGTCTCTTCTGAGAACAGTGGCCTTGACTCTTAAAGGTTCTACCATTGGGCTACATTGAGGAACTGAGCCTCAACATGAATTTTGACAGGGACAAATCACATGCAAAGCACAGCACTGTCACAGCAGTGTATTTGCAATTTCCTTCCAAACTCATGCTCCCTATTGGCATTTCTTCTTATATACATAATAATTCCATTGCCTTTCCCTTCCCTTGTCTTTTAAAACCTATCAAAAGGAAGTACTCCTGGGGCAAGAAGGTAAAGCAATGACTTTCTTACACTGAGTGGATCTTAAATTAGTTTAATCACTTAGGCAAAACAGACTTGCATTAGCTATTACTAAATTATCAACATACACGTCTCCTATGACCCAGAAATTCACTCAGGAAAACATCCCAGCACAATTCATCCACATAGGTCACACACACACTCATAGAAGTACTGTGTAATAGTAAAGATAAAAATTAATCTACATGCACAATAGGAGATTGGATACATACATTATAGTGTGGTTACCTAATGAACTACCATATAATAATGAAAATGAACAAATGAAAGTTATAGGTAACAATCTGAATTTGATAAACAATTGTTAAATTTGCTTCACCACACATTCCCCACCATGAGTGTCTGAGCACAGGTCCAAAAGCAACAAGGTCAACAGATTAAGAGCTGAAATCTCTAAAACTTATGAGCCAAAAATAAATCTTTTGTCCTTATAAGTTAATTGTCTTAGTTATTTTGTTACGGTAATGGAAAGTTGACTAATAATGGTGAGTAAAATACATGGAATAGGATTTTATTTCTGTACATTCATAACAGAAAAAATAAACTATATTGACTAGGGATGCCTGACACAGGTGGTAAAAATATAAATAAAATTAAGTATTCAGAGAAAGAATTAAGATATTATACTGAAATTTGGATCTACACAAAAGAATGATGGATATAAAATAAATGCAAGTAAAAACAAAAATGTTTATCTTATTTTTAATTGCTTTAGGAGGCAAGTGTGGAAAGCAAAATTAGTTGCACGCACTGTACATCTGTAGCAATGTGTAAAAGCAGAATATATGGCAACAGATGTATGGTGGGGAAGAACTGGAGCACTCTGTTCTAACACCCTGATATTACACAGGCAGTGGCATAATTTGGAGGCTCCTGTTAATTCTGTGTAGATCACTCCATGAAATAGACATGAAAGAAAAAAAAACTGTGTATAAATATGTGACACTGAACTCTAAAAGTTGCACTGTGGGTATTTTCTGGATTTGGGGAAGTATGTAGTTCAGGCTGGCCTCAAACTTACTATGTAAGCCAGACCAGTCTCAGATTTGCAATCCCCCTTCCTCAGCCCCCTAACTGCTGTGTTGTTTATATTTTTACAATAACAAATATAATCATGTTTAAAAATGTCAGGCCACTCTCACCTTGGGGGAAGAAAGAGTTACAATAGGAAGGGACAGAGCTAATGAGATGCCGACAATCTTCTATTTCTCATCATGGCTAATAATCCCAAAAGTGTTCACAGTAGTTCACTGGACTGTGCTTTGTGAACTTTCTGTAGGGATGTTTAACAACAGAAAATAAAGAATTTTAAACTACCATACTTAGCTCTTTTTGTACACTGGGCCAACAGTGTATTAACTTGGCATAACCATTCTTTAGCTGCCTCTTACAGTGGTTAATTGAAAATGTCTTTACAAACCATGAGTTTGCTACATAAGCCAGAGCCACTGTCTTATCCCAACTGAACAAAAACAGAATCACTGCGAGATGATTCTCAACATGTAGATAAGTATTTTTTAATTTTACAAGTGACTCTAAGAACAGCCTCTACAAATGGTTACCTAGAATAGACGCTCCTTCAAAACCCTTTTACTCATCAGTGACTGACCGGTTACATTGCTGTGGGTGTGAGAAGCAGCAGAACTTTGACGGGTAAAGCTGCTAACCTCACTGCAACTGGGAAGCAGAGACCAAGGGAAGAACACCTGGGAGAGATGTACAGTCCAGAGGCCTCCAGTGACCCACCTCTAACTGGTCCCTAACAGCATATTCAGCTGTGAACATAAGTAGAGTAAGCCACTGATGAGTAAAGCTTCCTCATAATCTAATCACCTTTCCAGGAATCTCTCAATCCAGTCAAACTGACAAATTTAACCATAGCAATTTTTTTAAAATGTCATTGGAATTTTGATAACAATTGTACTGACTCTGTAAATCACTTTGGGCAATATGAAAATTTTAATTGTACTAAATCTGATTCATGAACATGAGCTGTTGTTCCTTTGTCTTAATTTCTTTCATCAACATCTTGTATTTTCTGTAGTATAAGCCTTTCATCTTGGTTAAATTTATTCTCAAGTATTTTATTCTTTCTAATGCTACATAGGGTTGCTTTCTTAAACTTTTTTGATAGCCTGTTGTTTACAGAAATCCAACCAAGTATTTTGTAGGTTGATTTTGTATTCCCAACTTTACTGGATTCTTCATTAGTTCTAACCACTTGTGGCATTTTTTGGGTTTTCTGCATAAAATATGTCATCAGCAAACACAATTTTGCTTCTTTTTTTCTGATTTGCATGCTTTTCACTTCCTTTTCCTAATGGCCCTTGCTAGGACTTCTAGTACTACGCTGAAGATTTAAGAGGCAAGGATGCTCATCCTTATCTTGTTCTGAATTTAGAAAAAAAGCTTTCAGTTTTTCACCACTTAATTTGATGTTGGCTGTGGGCTTTTTAATTATAGTCTCTATTATTTTGAGGTAAACTCTCCTACATCTAACTTATTGAGTTTTTATTATGAAAAGGTACTGAAATTTGCCATCTGAATTTTCTGCATTCTGTAACTAATTGAGTGGATCATATGATTTTTTTATCCTTTAATCTAAAAATATATATATAAGGAGTAAAAACTCCAATTAAAAAGGAGCAAAAAAGTTGTTTTGGAGGGGATGCTATGTGTGCATTTTTTATGTTAGGGTTTTGTTTTTATTTCTGAGAATCAAGCCTAGGACTGTGCGTGTGCTAAGCGCACTCCCCAATGAGCTAGACTCCCAGGCGAGCAAAGGATCTGAATATTATTCCAAAGAACACACATCAATAACAAACAGGTCTAAGAAAAGAGGCTTAACCCTCACTTACCATAGAAATGCAAGTAAAATACACAATGAAGTATCACCTCACTCCTACTAGGATAAAGATTATAAAAATCTTTTTTAAAAAACCCTAAAAGATAAAAATCTTTTTTAAAAAACCCTGTGGCACTGTTGGTAGGAATGTGAAATGGTGCTGATGCCATGGAAAACAGTGGCGGGTTTCTCAAAAATTAAAAGAATTACGAGGCTACGGGGATAGCTCAGGGGTAGAGAGCTTACCTAGCAAGTTCAAGTATATGTTCAATCCTTACTACCAACAAATATTAACAGAAATACCACATGATCCAGCAATAAAAAGCTGCTGTTAGAAATGATAAATAGCTACACATGATCTTATATAGGACATGTCAATGTCGGCAGTTTTAGCCTACTTTTCTATAAGTTACTGTAAAGTCTATGATTTGCCTCTGCTAAAGTATTTACATTAACTAGTTAACTAAGTGCTAAGTGTTGATAATTACAAACTATCCTGTTATTTGTAGCAGAAATTTAGTTATACAAAATCTGGACAATGAGACTACATCTAACTCTTGGAATAGAAGCAAGGAAGAGCTTTGAGATAAAGGAAAAACTCTTTTCAAGGCTAAAGTACAGATTCTTCATGCTTAAAGAAAAGTCACACAGACACACGAATATGGTAACATAGAAAAGGGAAGATTAAGAAGAAAGAAAACACAAGTAAACACTTTAAGTTTAATATCAGTAAAATCTTAGGAACCTATAGGCTTCCTAATTTCCAAGACAGAATAAAATTCTTCCAAGGGAGTGTAATCAAGAAAAATATAGCCAGAAATGTTTGCATTGCCAAGATGGTTCAAAGTCCTTCGTCAAATATGACATTTGGAGGTAGGAGGAAGAATATAAGCCAGTGTGCACATCTAAAGCACACCCCAGGTGAGTTCCCATGTCCAGTGGTTAAGAAAAACACAAGGTGGGGAAAATAAGACTGATTTATTAGTCTGTTGTGGAAAACAATTTAATGAGGCTTCCTCACCGAACTGTTCCATGGCCGGAGTTTACAGTTACAGGCGTCTAACGCGGCACACAATGCACTACGCTGACCTGCGTGCGGTTCCCGCTCCATACTTACCTGCAGCGTCTCCTCACTGTTGCTTTCACTTGCTGAGGACACAAATGATGAGATCTCTGACCCCAAGACCGATTCTCATTCAATACACCTGAAGGCAAGGGACTCAAAATCATCTTCTAAAGTCACATCTGGCTATTCAGTCTACTGCCTTCCAGCAAGAAAGAGGTACAAAGGCGACTCCCAGCATGTGAATACCTATGAAGGAAGGGGTATGCCCAGACATCCACGTTTCAGCATAGAACTCTGGGATCAGTTTAAGCTAAAAACCAAAGAAATGAGCTAAAAGTGAAAAACAAAAACCCTACCCACTGAGACAGAGTCTGTAACATCATCTCCTGGTGGGTAAAACCTGCAGACTGGATCCATGTGCTGCCTTTTTGTTCCTCATATGGGCTCCAACATATTCCACACTCAGAATCCACTATGGACATTTTAATTTTGTGTTTCTTTGGATAAAACTTAAGTTTTTAACTGTCCTGTTCTAGAACATCTATTGGAATGACTGCTTCTAAATGAAGTACGCCCCCATCACTTGGGGTCCAAAGCCCCAACTCTTAGGCATCAAGTGGTATAACTTTGCCAGGAGGTAATCAGAAAAGAGAGAGGTAAACTTAATTTATGTAAAAGACATGCTCATGGCAAGTTAAGGCCACAGGACATGATTTTACCCTGCAAAAACAGAAGTTCATTAGTGTAAGACTGACTTCATTACATGGCATTCTGGAATACGGCACACCAAACCAGCATTCAGGACCATGATCACGCTGGGGATACCCGTTTAATTTAAGCAGACAGTATCTGAAGCCTTACAGTGCTATTTTACATGTGTATTAGGGATGCGCTTTTGTTAGTACCTACATTGTCCATTTGTTTGGATTATGTGCTATATAAGATCTCTGCATAAGCTCACTGTTGATGTAGTATTTATAAACATTTAAGTGACAATGTAGTTAAAGTAATGTGGCAACACTGGGCTTCTGCAATTGGATGTTAGATTTTTATAGTGTTCGCTTTTGGGTCTTGTGTATGAGTGTGTGTTGTGCGTATAAGAACCAAAGTGTGTAGTATTGGGTGGACACTATCGCTCAGCTACATCTCTAATCCTTGACATTTTTGTTTTGGGGTGTTTTTTGTTTGTTTTGTTTTGTTTTTGCTTTATTGGGGATTGAACCCAAAGTTTTCCCATTGAGCTACATCCCCAACCCTTTTTTGAATTTCTTTATTTTGAGACAGGGACTCATTGCATCACTAAGTTGCCCAGGCTGGGCTTGACCTTGCAATCCTCTTGCTTCTGCCTTTCAGAGTGTTGGGATAAGTGTGCACCACTGTACCTGGCTTGTTTTTCATTTTTGAGTGTACCAAACATTGCTCATGTTTGAGAAACTGCAATCTCAACTGGACAGAAGGAATAACTGCTAATACTGTACAGAACAGTAAGACAAGTATGGTTGACAATAATCAATTGAGTATTTTGCCATAGCTAGTAGAGACAATTTTGAATGTTCCAGCACAAAAATGATAACTGTCTAAGGTGAAAAATGCCAATTACCCTGATCTGGTCATTGCACACTGTATTCATGTATTGAAATGTCACACTGTACCCCAGAAATATGTATGATTACTGATTGTTAACAAAAGTGCAGCACTACAAGTATCATAAAGATGTCGAGATTGTCAAATTGAAACATAAATAACATTTATAAATAAACTGGGTCATATTTAGGATACTAAGTCCTTGAATTGACACCTGAACAGATAAAATTTTCCTCAACATCTGAAGACCTCTGCATAACACTCTGTCTTTCATCCTTTATCCTCCTTTGATTCTAAGAGGAAGACTTCGTGGCTGGCTTTAAGCAAACACAGTAATAATAATGACTCTGAAAGATTCAGTATAAGTGATGAAGGATGCAGAAACCAGATGTTTGTTCAAAAACAGAAGTGATATTTAGAGGATGGGAGGGGAAGGAAAACACGATCAGTATCTCTAAACATCTGACCGGCCTCCTCAATATAGAAGGATGAGGGGCTGGGGTGCAGCTTGGTGGGAGAGCACATGGTCAGCAGGTGTGAGGATCTGAGTTCCACCCCCAGCACTAAAATGAAACCCAACAGCAACAGCAAAGCAGTGAAATGAGCCTTACAGAGCTACTAACGGTTTTTCTAGAATCAGAGGAAAGAAGCATACAAGGACAAAAATTTTGTTGTAAGCTGCTGAAGACCACTAACATTTATCAAGCAGCTTCTGGCACTAACACTGCTATGTGTTTAAACACACTGCAAGATTACTGTGGAACCTTCCAGCTACCAGTTTTAAGAACAAGAGACAACTACACAGTGCTATTTTCTTTCTTTCTCCAAAGAGCTTTGATGAACACAAGCATAGTCAGTATACTGTCAATTGTGAAACACTATGGAAGAGATTAAAATGAGCAAGGGTGTGAGAGAAAAGAATCATTTCCTGTGAGAAACAATCACTGCTACTTAAAAATTAACAAAGTAATCTGAAGTTTGCAAAACATTCTCCAAGGAAAAGAGCAATAAACATTTTTAAATGTCTTTTGCAACATCTGGTTACAAGTGATTTGTAACTTAACATCAAGGAAAGGTAACATAAATTGTAACTATTGGTTATTTTAGTCACTTTGAGATGCTATAACATAACCAAATGCACATAAATTAAATCCACCAAACCAATGTTTCCTTATTTCCTCAGTCTAGAAGGAGATCCTTCTGACAATTACAACATAACAAACATTCTGCTTTAGGTTTTAGAAAACATGGGTAACAAGACAAATACATTAGATTAGGATTAAAATTATATGTTTTAAGGAATTAAAATAGTCTAACCTTAAAATATTTTCGTATTCTGAGTAAGAAGTTATCAGGATATGTTAAAACTAAATTTAAAAAACTGCTTTAAAAAACTATTTAAAATAAGAATGAATGCTAAAGATGAACTAAGACTTACTGTGGCAAAGAACTCAGATACTAAAAATATTAGGAGTCCTAGAATAATTCTGGAGCTTACACATACATACACACACACAATAAAGGTACAAGAATTTAGTCATGATAGCTACCCAAGGAGATAATCCATCAGGCATCTCAGACACTAGTGAAGTTCATAAACTCTTAAAATACAAATATATTGCACCTTTTTCATGAAAAACTTTAAAGCCAGAAAGTAAAGAGGAAAGGAATATTTACTTTTTGCCTGATCTTATTCTGTCTCTGCAAATCTGGTCAACTGTCCACCTGGCTGTCTCAACCAGCAATGTTACCTACATCTACGTGGTCTTACTCATTAAAATACACGGCACAAAAGTAACCTTAATTCAACAAGAATATGTCAGAAATATTCACTACAAGGGATAAAGGAACAAACAAGACAACTAGCGTCTTGGCCCCTGCCGGTTTTCATGACAAGAGTCTATGGCAGTGATGGCAAACCTTTCAGAGCTTTCGACGATAACAGGACAGCCAGCTGTGACACGCATGCCATAGCTTCACCACCACTGGTCTACGGAGGGGACCTCTAATAGGTTTCTTCCTGTTAAAAACTCCATCTAAATTGGACTAACTACATCTTATCACAACACCTGGCCAACAACTAAGAGGTACAAGGAGTTAATCAGTTGAGGGTACATATGTCTCTTTCCCACCCCAGAACATTTCCTAAGATCACTGATCTTTAAGGTGAAAGAGGCCTATATTAGTTCATTTGGGTTGCTACAACAAAACACCACAAGCCAGGCAGCTCATAAACAGCAGAAATGTATTCTTGCAGCTCTGAAAGCTAGGAAATGCAAAACGAGGCGCCAGCAGACTCAGTGTCTGGTGAGGGCTCAATGCCTGGCTCACAAATGGCATCACCTTCTGCAACCTTCACGGCAGAAGAGGCAAACAAGCTCCCATGGGCCTCTTTGATGAAGGTGCTCATCCTACTCCTAAGAACTTTGCCCTTAGGACAGAATCACTTCCCGCAGAGCCCATCTGCAGAATGGCCTCCATTTTCTCACTGAGGTAGAACACAGCAGTTAAGAATACAGAATTCAAGAGCCAGGAAGAGTGGGCACAGGTACTCATTCCACCTCATATAAGCACAAGGTGGCAATTTCCTTACCCTCTCAGTCTCAGCTGCCCCTCTAAAAAATGGAGGGAACAATGTGATCATTTTTCACTAGCTATTAAAAGGGTTAAGTGAGATAAAACAAGTATGAATACA
Source organism: Cuniculus paca (assembly GCA_004365215.1). Classification (NCBI taxonomy): domain Eukaryota; kingdom Metazoa; phylum Chordata; class Mammalia; order Rodentia; family Cuniculidae; genus Cuniculus; species Cuniculus paca. The sequence continues at coordinate 8,545 of RJWT010035174.1, forward strand.
GCAACATACATAAAACACCTAGTAAATAGTAGCAATGGTGAAAAGAAAAAAATCTCTAATCCTTAAGGCGGTAGTTCACTTTATCAGCTGAAGAGATAAAAGCAAGTAGTGGGAGTGTGGGAGGGTGTGGATCAGCATGAAAAAGTTGGACAATCACAGTCCAAGAGAATCTGATTTCCTTTATTTCTTGTCACAGGACTATAAAATATCCATTTCTACAGTTTAAAACTTTTTATTTGGTGGTACTGGTGATTAAACCAAGGGCCTTCACATGGAGCTACATTCCTAGATCTTTAATTTTTTATTTCAAAACAGCATCTAAGTTGTCTAGGCTATGCTGAACTTGCAATCCTCTTGCCTCGGCCTCCCCAAGTGGTGGGATTTTAGGTGTTCACCACACCTGATTTAACCTTGTGAAATATTCACCCAGTCTTAGAACTTCCAGAATATCACTGTATCAAACTCAACCTCATAATTGCTCTCCAAATACTTTCTTTCATTCCCCCAACCTCTTAGGTTTACTGCTCAAATGAAAATCTCTACTCCTTGTACTTCTAGAAGAGTTTATTATGCAGCTGTTTGACAGCACATCTGATTTTCCTTTTTTGAAACAATGAAGAGGACAATCGGATCTATAGATGGTACTATGGAAGACTAACTCCAACGATGACTTAGCACAGATTTTTCCCCAACTATGAAATCTTTGAGTTAAAATATATCCAAGTTTCAAGACATATATTTTTGCAAATGTCTAGGAACAATCTCATGCAAGCTTAATTTGTACAACATTGCCCATGACAATCAGCAGACATAAGGATACAAACATCGAGTCATCAATCAATGAATTTATTATGTGTGTAAGATCCCTGAATTTAGACTGCTCTCAGTTCAGTCCAGTTCATCTAGACCTAACATACCATCAATTAGGCTGCATAAGTTGTACAGAAATAAAGATGCTGTAACAGGAGAAAGATTATATCTTGGGTACAACATCCATTCCTCTGAGAAGCCTTCTAGCATAATCTGGCCCTCTGGCCCCATCTGATTTCCACTCTGTTTACAGCACTTTCACTGAAACAATCTTGTGTATATTCATTTACTCTCTCTCTCCCCAGCATGAGCTCAGTGAGGGAAGAGACCACCACCCAATATGTGGAATGAGGCCTAGCACAGTCTGCCCTCTATTAACAACTGTTTGAGGCCAACTTCCCAGAGATCTGAGGGAAAAACGTCATAGAGATGTGATATTTGAAATGGCTTTGAAGAATCTAGGAGTTCAGCAGGTAAATAAGACTTTATAGAACTAAGTTTCCATGTTAAATTGCCATATATAAGCTATTGGATTTATGTGCAAATATTTCATGGGGTTTAAGTTTCTTCTCCATAACAAGTTCCAAAAGCTCAGTTTCTATTATTTTCTTTTTTAAAGAGGGCTCACTAGAATAACAGGTCAGAATCAGGTGTGGAAGAATGCAAATCCCAAAGATCCAGTCAAGGGGGTCAGACCGGGAGCTCACTATAGAGTCCTACTGAAGGCTGAAGGGTCTACATTAGAAAGCTAAAGAGTGAGCTGGGAGGCCGAGGAGTCTGCTTTGGAAGACAAACATTCCAAGCCAGTAGCTCCTCTGAAAAAATCAAAGTGAGATTTTCTTCTTTCCCTTTTTATTCCATTCAGGCTACAAGCCTATTGGCTGCTGTCACTCACACCCAGGGCAGGTCTCCTGTCTTCAATAAATCCGTTCAGCCACACCTAGAACTACGATGATCCAATCAATTGGACCTTTCTCACTCGAATTGACACAACAGTTAACTACCACAGGGGATAACCAAGTATGATCTAGATTTGATGGAGGTTCATTTTTATTTAAAAACTATCTCCGGACTGGGGATGCAGCTCAGTGGCACAGTGTCTACCCAGCAAGTGTGAGGCCATGAGTTTGATCCCCGGTTAAAAAAAAAAAAAAAACTTTCTCAGTTTGGTTGAACAACTTCAAAGAGACTGACCTAACCAAATACATGCAGTGATTCAAATTTGGGAGGAGAACCTTGGGTGCTTGATTTCTTTCAAATCTTTCTTAAATGTTCAAGTTAACTTAGTGAAGGAATCAAAGTATCACTTATCAAAATCACCAAAATTATCTCACATGCCACAAATGCAGCTTACTGAATGGACAGAAATGACATAAATGACACTGTACTTCAGCATGAGAGAGGCAGAGCCAGGGAGCTGTAAATGTCCTTGGCTCTTGGCAAATACTTCCTCAGAACCCCACGCCCCACTCCTTGTTCAACAGTGGGACATCTGTAGCTTTGTCCATGTCCCAGAAGTTGGGTTCTGGCCAGAGAAAGGAAACCCAGCTCCTCACACACTCTGACAAACACTCGGGTAAGGGAAGGTACATAGGATTAGAACAGAAAGGATGCCACAGACAGACAGAATCTGCCAACCTCCCATTCTACAGAAAGGGACATGGAGGCCAGAGACCACACACTATTTTTCTCAAACTCCCAGTCTGCAGTACCCAGCAATCCTGACTTGGTCAGACATTATTTCTACCACCCTTGGTTATTTGATGTCTTCAGGACACCAAAATTTTACAAAGACAGCCAGAATGCTCAGTAGGAAAGAAGACTCATGCAATACAACAAAGACTAAATGTTTTCACACAACCCTACACAAAGAACCTAAGAATGCATCCTTAGAACACTCCCAGCTGGCCATTAGAGATACTCCAAGTCTGGCAAGCCCATGACTTCGGACAGCTCACCCTGCTCTTCTCAATATTGACTGCTGAAAATCACAGTCCTCTTTAGGACAAGAGGAGGTCCCCATCCAGTTGTGAAGAACAAACAGGATTACAGGAATGCAGGGCATCAATTCAGGGAAATTCATCCAGCAAGGTGGGTAAATCAATACCCTGAAGGTGTCTGTTAGATTTAGTGTAGTGCTAGCAGAGCTAGTGTTGGCTGACACTAAAACAGTTTCTAGTCTCCAGAGATTCTCAAGGTCAAGGGTAGAAGGCAAAAATCTGGGCCATGCAAATTTCTTTTGTCACCCAATTTCAATGGGACTGTGACTCTGAATGAGTGCTGGAGCCTGCCATCTTGGGTCACTGCTTTCTATTCCTAGCTGAGAATGTTTAGGAAAAAAAAAAAAAAAAAAAAAAAACAGTATCTCCTAAAGTACAACTTTTGTAAAAGGAAGAGACAGAGGACAGGAGGTTTGAATGTAATGGTGTAAAATGCCAAGAGGGCCTTCATTCAAAGCAACTGACCAGAAAAAATTATTAAAATGAAATCAGGCAGTCAAGTTTGGACCTATTTTAAATGATGCGAGTAACTTCGGGTTGCCAGCTTTTCTACATGATAAATCTGAACACAATTTTAGCTAAAAGTTGAAACTATTTGCATCGAGAATGATTGGTATTAAGCGTTGATAGTTATTTCTTTCTGGAAAAATGTAAGGCTGTAAGTGTAACATATTCAGCCTATTTTGAGAAGTTCAATAATTAGACAAAGATCCATTGTCAGAGAATTCTATCATGACGAAAGAAAAAGAACTGCCTAAAGATTTTTCTTTTGTAGTAATTTTATTAGGTTAAAACTGCTTGAATCAAGTGGTCAACACCATAGAAACATTTGTTGTGCAAATATCTGTTGTAATTATGTCATTTCTAATCATGATGTGGTGTAATTTGGACTCTACATATAGTGTGCATCAGTGGATGGATGAGTTGAAAAAAGTCTTTCAAACATCAATTTGTTGTTGAAACCATAGTTTAATAATAAAACCGAAGCAGAGCATGGTGGCACATGCCTATATCCCCAGCACTCGGGAGGCTGAGGTAGGATTAGCCCCTATAAGTTTGAGGCCAGCCTGTACTACATAGCAAGACCCTGTCTCATCCCGCCAAAAAAAAAAAATTTAGACTCACAGGGCCATGCATTCCCTGAGTAATGACAGACTCACATGTCATGTGTACTTTAATACACACGATGGTCACTTTGGTCATCTCTCCCATGATGATATTTATCTTTGAAGCACCTTAACTTTATGTAGCAAATACAGTGTTAAAATTACTTTGGAGAAGGCTATTAAAATTGTCGACCCTCCAAAGACCCCACCCGGCAGGGCATCAGAAGGGTTGTAAAAGTGGGTAAGTACAGTAATGCAGGCATTTCCTTGAACCTTCCACAAAGTCACTGCTCTGGCCCGGAGTCAGAAAACTGGTTACTCAGTTTAGAAGCATCAGATGTTGCTTTTACTCACAGTGTAACTGATTAAGCAAAGCCCTGGGTCCCTTCTACCACAGTTCCCCCACGCCACTTACAATCCTGTAGCTAATTTAATTCCTTCTGGAACCCTTAAAACCAAAACACACTGCTGACCAAGAGCATGTATGAACACACACACACACACAGAAGAAACAATTTTAGCTGAGCTGTCATCTAGCCAGAGCAAGGAGAATTTCTGATATAGGGGACTAAACAGAGAACTCAATCACTTGGATTCTTTGGGAGGTGGTGCTGGGAATTGAACTCAAGACCTTGCACCTGCCAAGCTGGTGCTTATGCTGCTGAGCTATATCCTCGCCCACCTCATTATTTTATTAGTTTATCCGAGGTCAACTCTAAATGAAAAAGCACATGATACAGGGGCTGTGTAACAACACACATTAAGTCTTCTCATCTGTAAAATGGACAGAAGGCCGTCAGAACACAAGAGCGTGCTGAAATAACATAAGAAAAATGCCTGGCCTAAGTGCAAGTCTCCTCCCCTACCAAGCCAATACTGCTAAGACTACAAGAAGGTAACAGTGGGATTAAGAGAGACCCATGAGCGCTCACTACATGTAAACATGCAGTCAGCACATACTTGGGTTCTGCTGTAAACTGGAAACAGGTTCTTAACTACTAATCATTATCTTTTCCTCCCTGAAAGGGAAAAAGAGTAAATATGGCAAGAATTCAAGGATACCCAACATACAACCAAGTAG
>RJWT010035175.1:0-13492 GCA_004365215.1 Cuniculus paca
CTGAGGTCAGGAGCTGTCACCAGGGCTGTGCTGGAAGGAACAAGAGTGAAGTAGGAGGTGCAGGTGGAGACAGACGTGAGGGTCTGCACAAGTGAGCCATGCCTTGCTCTCTGGCTGATGAATCCCTGAGGACAGATCCCACTGAGGCATGGAGATGGCTCCCTCAGCCTCCTCTGTGCCTTGTCCACCCAGTGTTAGGGGTGTATGTGGTAGAGGGTAGGGTGACCCTAGACCCTGAAGGGAGATGGCTCCATGTCCACCTGAGTTCAGATGGGTCATGGGGATTCATGTTTTCCTACCAGTAGGGATTCTCAGGGGGGCCTGCAGGGCCTGCCCCGACCCAGCCACCCAGGCTGGCAGCAGGCAGATGGCCTGCCCCCGGGGACTTGGCCTGTGGCAGTCATACAAACACAAGCTACAAAAGGTCCTGCCTGCTCCAGGGCTGGACAGGCCTGCACAGATAGGCAGCACACAGCAGACCCAGGATGCCCAGCTCTTGGCTACATGCAACTGACCTGTGGCTTCTGGTCGCTGGCAGAGGTGTGTAAGACTGAGTCAGAAAACTGGAAAAGCTTGTGTCAAGTCTGACTTGTGGAACCTGCATGTCTTGTGTCCTACAGTGGACACCATTGTGTCCTTGGTTCTTGGGTCAGCTCTGAGTTTCATTCTCAACTGGCAGCAAATGAGCCAGTTCTTAGCGTCCTGCTGGTGGCTGGAAGCTCTGTGTGTGTGATACCTGGGTTTGAACCCACAGCCTTTGCACTGAGCTACATGTGTAGTATTTTTCTTATTTTTTATTTTGAGACTGGGTCTTACTAAGTTGCTAAATTACCTAGGCTGGGTTCAGACTTATGCTCCTCCTGCCTTGGCCTCTCAGAGTGCCCAGGTTACAGGTGTGTGCACACCTGGTCCAGCTGTGGCTTGAAGCTCCAAGTGCTCAGGAAACCAGGGACTACATCCAGAAATCTAAGCAAAGGGCCCCTAGGAGTTCCACAATCCCTGCTCCTGGAGGTCAAGAACAAGTTTGATCAGAGACTCCCAAACAGGCCCTGGAGAGCAGAAGGTGGTTTGCAGCCCCAGCTCCAGTGAGGCCTTCAACTCCAGCAGTGTGGAAGGACTGCAGGGTGCCAAGCCTGGAGCTGCTGTGCAGGGGAGGGGAGGCCTGTGATCCCCTCTCCTATATACATCCCCTGGGTCCTCCCTCCGCCCCACAGAGACACCTGCATGCTGTCCCTCCATCCCAGGCACCAACTCAGGCCCTGACCAGGGCCACCTATGTCCCAAGCCCACCTATCCCACTGGACACTACCTTGACTCTGCCACATTCACCGGGGCACCCCTGCCTCCTGACTTTCTCCCCTAAAGAATACAGTAAAAGAGGCTAGGCAACACAGGGAGACTGACCCCATACCAAAATAAACAAGTGAATAAATAACCGAACAACATCAACAAAAGCAGCACTGAGGCTGAGGCAGGAGGATCAAAAATTCCACCCCAGGCAGGCCAACCTAGCAAGGCCTTGTCTCAAATAAGGCTGAGGTAGGGCAGAGGGCCTGGGACTGTAGCTCAGCTCAAAAACCCTGGGTTCAGTCCCCAGTACCACCAAAAAAAAAAAAACAAAAAAACTGTTCTATCCTTTCCCCTTTTGGGTGCTAGAATTCTTTTCAGTGAGGAGCTACAATAACAATCTGCTTTTGTTTTTGTTTTGGTTGTCCCCCTCTACCTGTGTCCCCAACTCCTGCTACCAACTGAAGTGCTTTCCCTTACCCCCCAAACCTGGCAGTGGGACCAGTCTGCATTTCTCTGAGTTGGGAGAAGTTAAGCATCTTTGGGTGGATCACTACTCAGCCTCCTTGCATGCAGGCCGCCCAGGGGCTTGGCCATTCATTCTTAGGGCAGTGGTGACTAGCACGTTTATATCATCCTCAAAAACTCTAGAAGGTTCGCCACCACTGTCTTAGGAATTTACTGGGTTTTTTTTTGTTGTTGTTGTTTTTGTCTTTTTGAAACAGGGTCTCACTATGCCATTCAGGCTGGCCTTGAGCTCACTTTGTAGCCCAGGCTGGTCTTAAACTTGCAATGATCCTCTTGCCTCAGCCTCCCAAGTGCTAGGATTATAGGTGTGCGCCACCAGGCACAGCTGGAACTTACTGGTCTTCTAACCCCATTAACTGAATTGGCCTGTTGTTGGGCTCCTGAGTTTCGACTGGAGTCCCTGGTTTGCTGTTTGTCCTCAATTTTAAAGCAGTTATCTACATAAGTGTTGCCATTTGTAACTTTCTCTTTTAAAAAATGTTTTTATGGCTTTTACTTTTGTCATGCTTAGGAAAACTTTCTTCATCCCCAGAATATTAAATGGTCTCACGCTTCGGGGCTTTTTTGCAGTTATTTTTCTGGCCATATGGAATTCATTTCCTAGTGAAGACTGGATGCAGGGACAATGGCAGGTTCTTCTGTAGCAGCTGGCCAGTTTCTCTAGCACCTTGGATCCGATTTAAACACCCACATGTTCACAGAGTGACCACACACACCCCAGCTCCTGGCCATGACAGATGCTCCACTGGGTCCTGTGCAAGCTCAGCTCACCGGCAGGACTGGTGTCTTTTTCTTTGCTCTTTCAGAGTTCACTTTTTATTGCAGTAAGGACTGTTCCAGATCCATTGCTAGTGTCCCCCTCCAGATCTCTGTCATCTCCCAAACTGAAACTCTGTCCTCAGACAGCCTCAACCCCACCTTCTCACCCAGCCCCTTCCAGCGCCTGTCTGGCTAGGGCGTCTTGCAAGTGCAGTTGTGTGGTGCTTGGCTTTGTGTGATTGGCTTATTTCACGCAGCACAACGTCTTTGTCAAGTTTATTCACGCTGCAGCAAGGTCAGAATTTCTATCCACCTGAGGATTTAATAAGAGCGCACGCGCACATCCATTCATCCTCGGACACTGTGGTTGCTAGCACCTTGTGGTCATTATGAGTAGTGCAGCTATGAACATGAGTGCGCAAATACCTGTTCCTGTCCCTACTTTCGACTGTCTTGGGTGTACACCCAGAAGCAGGGCTGTTTCCACAGGACCGATCCCATCGCAGTGCACACGGAGGGCTTCTATTTTTCCACATCCCTGCTCCTCTCACTGGGTTTGGGCCGCAGCTGTCCTAAGGGGTATGGGGTGGCATCTTGCTGTGGATTTGACAGGCTGCTCCCCAGGGATGAGTGCAGTTGAGAATTACTCATGTATTTCCAAAACCATCCTGAGGCACTTTCCTGGGGTTGCATTCCATGTATGGAGCAATTTGGGGGACCTGGGGCCATGTCCCTCCTTGGTTTTCCTTTCCGAGTTTCCTCTGGTCTTTTAGCTTGGACCAAGGTGACCTCTGTCCTTCTCTGTGGTCCCTGCTCCATGAGGACTAACTTGAGGCCCACTACTGATGCCCACACCTGGTTTCCTGGCTTGGGTCTCCGAGGCCAGTGAGAGGGCACAGCTGGCTGGGCATCATCCCTGCCCCCCCTTCCTTGGAGGAAGTCAGGGTCCTGGCAGAAGACAGGCACACACACACAAAAAAATGGTCTAAATAAAGAGGTCTTTCACAAGGCTAGGGCAAGGGGTAGGCAAAGCCGAGGAAGGCCAAGCCCTGCAGCAGGGGCGGGAGGAGCCCAGGGCCCAGGTGAGAAGAGCCGGCACAGGAGACCCTAGCAGGGACCGAGCCTCGGAAATTCCAAGCTCACCTGGACACAGGTGAGGGCAGGTCCGCAATCAGTGCACCAGAGGGGAAGCGGTCTAAGTTCCCAGGCCAAACGCACCCCCACCCCGCGCGCGCGCTGCTGCAGCTGCCCTCTGACCCACGTGTTCCTGCCCAGTGTCTCTGGCTGGACACCAGACCTCCCCCCTCCAAGTCTTTCCAACCACGTCGACGCCGCAGCCGGAAAAGTCTACCTGAGTGGGTTGGCCTGTATTAACCCCGGCGCCATGCTGTCCTTGGGAAGGGGCCCGATCACCTGATCTCCGGCTGCAGGGCTGTCCTTGACCCCCCGCGGCCCTTCCTGGGCGCCTTCAGTGTGTCCACGGCGCGCGGGCGGCTCCCCTCGCGCTCCGGTGCGCCCGGCCCTGGGTGCCCACCCAGCTTGGGGTCAGGGCGGTGGGCACAGTTGCGGCCCCGGCGGACCCCGCCGTGCGCTCCCCACAGCCGCCACCGGGAAGCAGGAAGCGGGGACCGCCCCGCCCCGCCCCGCCCCGCCCCGCTCCGGATTCCGGCGCGGCACCTGGCGAGGATCCGGCCCGCAGGCCGCGGCAGTGCGGCCGCATGGCCCCCGGCAGGCCCCGCACGCGGGGCGCCCAGGTAGGAGCTGGCGCCCGCCCCGCCGGGAGGATTCTCCGGGACCTCACGCCGCCCCGCTCGGCAGGTGGCGCCCGGCCTCGCCCGCCGCCGGGCAAAGCTTGGGGCTGCGACGCGGCTGGACCCGGGGCTCCCGGAGCGAGGCGATGCGCTAACCGCGGGCGCGGCGCCCGGACCGGCGAGGGGCTGCGGGCGCCGGATCCCGCCCCACCCGCAGGTCGCAGCGGCAGCCGCAGCGACGGGGCGGGGGAGGGGCGGGCGCGCCGCGGGGGCGGGGCGCTCACCTGGCGGGGCTGGCCCGGGGGCGGGGCATGGGCGGGGCATGGGCGGGGCGGGGCCGGGGCGCCTGCAGACGTCAGGCATCCGCGAGGCCGCCGGCGCCGCTGTGCCGTGGCTCGGCCGGGCCGGGAGCGTGCGGGCCGCGCCGGGCAGGTCCTAGGCGGCAGCCCCGCCCCGCGCGGCCGGCCGGGCAGGCGGCAGGCAGGATCGCCGGGCGGCGCCGGGCGGGGCCGGGCCGGGGCCGGGGCCGGGCGGCGGGCCGAGCTGCAGGTAGGACGGGCCTTGGCGGCACCTGCGCGCGCGGGCGGCGCCGGAGCGACGGGGGCGCGGGGCAAGGACAAAGGCGCGGGGGGCCTGGGGCACCTGGCCCGGCCAGTGCCCGTGGAGGCGGCGAGGGCTGCGCCAGGACGGGAGGGGCCGGGAGCCGGGAACCGGGAGCGCGTCTACGCGGCCTGCGGAGGGACAGGCCCGGCGCCCGGCACCGACCCGCGATGATTCAGGCGGCGCCTCCCTCCCCGCGGCCCGGCCGCCTCCTCCTCCTGCTCTCCGTGTTCCCTGCGCCGCCGCGGCCCGGCCTCCTCCCGCCGTCCCTGGCCTCGTTCCGCCGCTCCTGCCCTGCCAGCCGCCCTACCCTCCCGTCCCCACCTCCTCCCTCACCTCCGGGCGGTGGCCCTGCCGCCGCGGAGGGGACCAGTTTGGGGTGTTTATTATTACTCCTCCCAGCCACAGCGGCCCAGCCAGCCCGGCCCACGCTGGCGCAGCTTGTGGGGAGCATGGTTGTTGCTGGGGCCTGGTCCGGTGGCCTGGCTGGGATCAGCCCTATGGCTTTCCTCTGCCATGAAACGAGAATGCGGCCTCCTCTGGGAGCGTCCATGCCCGCTGGCCTGGTGATGGCCGATTGGAGAGCGAGGACTGGCCAGGGGCTCTGCAGAGCCTGCCTCTCCCCAGCAGGTTTAGGGGTTCCCAGGAGGTGGGGCTGTGGTGGTGCTAGGTCTCTGGGATATGGGGGCCACAGGGACATCGATGCCTGGCCTCTAGACACCACTGCTCCCCTCTCCGGAGGCTGGGACCAGCGAAAGGGCAGGCCCGCGGTGAGGGATGCAGCTTGGATGGACGTCCTCCTGGTGCAGGTTTCCCTACATCTTTCTTTCTTTCTTTTTTTCGGCACCGGGGATTGAACTCATGACCTCGCACTTGCCAGGCAGGCACTTAGGCCACTGAGCTAGATCCCCGGCCCTTGTCTTTTTGAGACAGGGTCTCATTATGCCATTCAGGCTGGCCTTGAGCTCATTTTGTAGTCCAGGCTGGTCTCAAACTCACAACGATCCTCCTTCCTCAGCCTCCCAAGTGCTGGGATTACAAGGCATGAACCACCATGCCTGGCTGTTTCCCTACATCTTGATGGTATGTTGGGTGTGCCAGGTGTGTAGGGGATACCAGGTCAGGTGGTATCTCAGAGGGGCGGAGCCTGGCGTTGGTCTTCCCTTTGCCCACTGCAGGGGAGCTGAGGCCTGAATGGAGAGCTCTCAGCCAAGGTCTGAGCATGGACATTATAGGACAAGGCCTGCCCCCAAGGGCATAGTTGCTGGGATGACCCTGTGTGTATGACCCTGTGTGGCTGTCCCTCGGTCACCGATGCCCCTCCCACCCAGGTCTGTCCAGGACCTAAAGTCCTTCCCGACCCTCTGACCAACATATCCAAGACCAGGTGCCATTACCCTGCCCTCCCTGCTGCTCTGCTCACCTAGCCTCGGCCACTCTCCCCTCTCCCCTGCTCACTCCAGCTGTCCTCTGTGCTGTGAGTGAGATCTTCAGCAAGGACCCAGGAGCCCTAGGCCAGCTCATGGGCATGGGACCCGTGTGCCAGCTCAGCCCCTGCCCAAACCCTCTGCTCAGGCTCAAGTCTTCCTGGTTCCTGAATAGGCCCTATAATCTTTCTTTGCACTGGTCCCCATAGTGATGGCGCAGTCCCGGCTCCAAGAGCCTTCTTGCCTCAGGCCCCCTCAGGGGCATGTAAGACTGGGTTCCTCTGCTGTGCCGCACTGCACTGGCTGAGACCCACCACCCCCTCAGCCCCTCCTGGCAGCGCCTGACTGCCTCGTGGGGTAGGGACCCCTTGGTGAAGGGCTGTGCATCCTGGTCACAGCCACCTCAGCTCAGGCCTCTCCAGCACACAGTGTATGTCTGCCTGTGCAAGCTTTCTGGGTGTGCAGCATGCTTGTGTCTGTACACAGTGCACAGAGGGCCTCAGGCCACCAGGGCCCGGTCTCAGGATGACTTTGGTTCTGGCTGTCGCTTAGGCTATAGCGGCCCCCTTGCTGGTGTGGAGCTCCCTGCTGCCCTATCGTACTCACCCATCAGACCCCTTCTTTGCCAATGTCTCCCTTCTGGGCACTGCATGGGCTGCCTGATGCCTGACCTGCTGATGCCCCCGATTGTGGTCAGCAAGGGATGTTCAGCCTCTTCCCAGTGGGGGGCACTGCAGTGGCTCAGAGCCTCAGGTCCACCTCTGTCCCTGCAGCCCTTCGCTCCAGGACCCTTGTCTGGCCTGGTCCAAGTATCCCGCTGGTGGAAGTGGGCCTTCTGGGTCAGGGTTTTTGTGCACTAGTGAGCCACATGGACACATGGATCTGCACATAGGCAGTGTGCCCAGTGTCCCATGAACCTTGAGCCTAGCACTTAAAGAGAGAAGGGACTAAGTGTGGTGGGACCTGGAAGACAAGACCATGGGGTGGAAGGTCCACAGAGGGGGGTGGTGGGGAAGGCAGGCCATGCAGGACAGAGGCCTAGCATTGGGACTTGGGCTATGCTTAGGGAAGGATGGGCAGCCTGGTGTGTAGATGCAGGTACCTCACAGCCCCAGAGCACACTGGAGCCAGCATTTCCAGACGAGGCTAGCCGGAGCCTCAGAGGGCAGATCTATGCTGGGCCGTGAGTGATCCTGGGGTGGTCCAGCCTGGGGAGCCCCACTCTGATGACCACCTCCTTCCAGGGCCAGGTGGGTCTCACCAGCACCAAGATGAGTGTCACCTCCTGGTTCCTGGTGAGCAGCAGTGGCACCCGCCACCGGCTCCCACGCGAGCTCATCTTCGTGGGGCGCGATGAGTGTGAGCTCATGCTGCAGGTAAGCAGCTCCTGGGGTTGGAAGAAAGGGCGTGGCTTGGGGCTAGCAAGGCGCCCCCACCTGCTACAAGACTCCAGGCCCAGACATCACCATCTCCACGGATAGGCCCCAGGGTTTCTGTGACATGTGTAGAGGTGTGCCTGTGCTCTGGACAAGCCTGGTGTCAGTCGGATCTGGGTCCCCCTATGCAGCCCCAGCTGTCCCTGCAGACGCAGGGTACAGGAGGCTCCCATAAGGCAACCTTGCTTAGGCTGGGGTGGGTAGTGCCATAGCACACTTACCTGGTCAGCAAGTGTGAGGCTGCCTCTGCCCAGGGCACCTCCATTGTGCTGAGACTGTCTGCCTCTGTGTGGTCCTAGTGTTTATATCCCCTCAAAAGCATGTAAGTACTTGAACTTAGTGCCTGGGGGATAGTGTGAAAGGTGAGGCCCTTGGGGGCAATTAGGAGATGAGAGCCTTCTCAGAGGATTGGGGCCTTAGGAACAAGGCTTGAGGGAGCTTGTCCATCCCTTCCGCAGCTAAAGGCTCTATCTGAAGCAGAGACAGGGTCTCTGCCGTGGGCACCTCGCCTTGTGGCCCTGTACCGTGAGCAGCACTTGCATATTCTCCAGTCGGAGGGGTTCTGTCATAGCAGCTAATGGACCCACTCCTGACATCCCAGCTTCTCCCCTCAAGTCTTCCAGTGTACCTGGATCCAAACTCAGCTGCTCTGCCCATTGCTGGGGTGCTCAGACTATGGGGTTCCTTTGACCCAGAACTCTGCCCTTTATCCTCTTCTCTGTACCCCTGGGGAGCACAAAGACAAGTCAGTGGCCTGTGCAGGAGTCACTCTGTGAAAGGTATGCTCTGTGAAAGGCTTTGCTGGCCAAGTGTTTCCCGGAGCTGCTTGTGGCCTTGCCCCCTAGCATGAGGATGTCACAGATGATGTGCCAGAGCCAGCCAGGCATGCACAGTCATGCTTATTGAGGGATGCTGAGTATTTCTTTCCTGTGACTTTTACAGGAAATGGAGTGGTCTCTTGATTTTCAATTATTTAAAAGCATAAAGATGGTAAGCACAGGCTTGTAGAGAGGCTGTGGCTAGGTCTGTCAGATTGCTCCTTGAGTGTGGCCTGGTGTGCATGGTGTTGGTGATGGGGCACACTGTTCCTAGGGTCACCAGGAAGGCCTCTTGGAGGAGGTAGCAATTTGGGACCTGTCTTATTAGTTACTTTTCTCATTGCTGAGATAAATACCCAATAATCACAAGTTAAAGGAGGGAAGCAGCATGGCAGAGGTAGATCACACAGGAGAAACAGTCCATGGCAGGGCAGGCAGGAGACAGTGAGCAGGAACAGCAGCAAGGTGGCCTTTTTTCTGTCCCTTTGTATTCCATTCAGGCTGCAAGCCTGTTGGTTGGTGCCACTCATGCCCAGGGTGGGGCTTCCATTATCTACAATTAATCTAAATATTATCTACAATTAATCTTCCATTATCTACAATTAATCTGAATATTATCTACAATTAATCTTCCATTATCTACAATTAATCTGAATATTACACCCTTAATCCACATTTATACATCCCAATCCAGCCACCTTGGAAACTCCACTCCTATGACCACATGAGACCTGGGGGACATCTAAGCCATGACAGGTCCTTGGAGAGGAACTGAGGTGAACCTGGAGTGCTGGCGTTCCTCCCACCCTGAACCTGGCTGTGCCCCACTTCTTGCTGCTTTTCCTGGGCACTTGGGGAGAGGTCATCTGGGCGTCCCAGTGCCCATATGGGTCCGCATCCCAATCCTAGTCTCTAGGCCAGTTGGTGGTGCAGCCTGGAGCAGGGCAGGAGCAGTGGCAGCTTCCTGGTCTTTTCCAGGCAGCTGCTGCCCTGGGTGCACCTGTGCTTCCACCCCAAGGTGGTGGCATGGCTGTGGAAAAGGTGTTTCTGTCTTAAACAGGGAAACTGAAGGTGGGGCGCTCGTGCATGAACAGAGCCTAGGAAGGCTGTGCAACCCCCATCCGCCACACTGTGGTCACCAGTCTACCTCCCACCCCATGCCTGCTCAGCTGTCTTCACCTCTCTCCCCTGTGGGCTACCTCTGCCGGGAATTCCTCACTGCCACATCACACCCGGCCCCAGGCCCCTGCCACCGGCCCTCCTCATTGTGTCCTGGCTGGTGTCACCTTCCCTTGGTGCCACCCTCTGAGCCCTTGGGACCTTCGTATGTGTCGTCCCCCTTTCCGTGGCCCTTCCTGGGACCTCCACTCCAGGTCCCCCCCACTCAGCTTCTGTTCAGTGGCTGGATGAGGTACATATTGTCCTGCACCCATCCTGTCTTCAGCTTTGACTTGACTGTATGGCTTCTCTGGACCTCTCAAAGGTGGCTGAGCCTTGAGGTCACCATCTGTCCCCTCCACTGTGTCCCTGGCCAGGACCCACTACCACCCTATCCTGCTCTCACCCCATACCTCGGCTCCCTGGGTGGTGTTCCCCAGCCCCCTTCCCGCCTGACAGAGGGTGGCCCCAGCCTGTCCTGTGTCCTCGCCCTCAGCTATCTAGGTCTAAGTCTGCCTTCCTATCCTGGACTCCCTCTCCCAACCACACACCCAGCTGCTCGCTCTGCTCACCAGCAGCGCCTGGCCTACCTCGTCTCCTTCTGGGTACCTGGTTGTCACGTATCTGTCCACTCATCCTCTCCCACTCTGCCAGCACACACTCCTATGGCCTCCAACCCTGCCCTCCCCTCTGCATGGGAGAAATGCAAAGAAGGCAGCAGTGGGACTGGGCCTGTGGCTCAGGGCCACCAAACATCTCTGTGAGAGGGGAACAGGGGCTGGCAGGAGGGGTTGGCTGTGGGAGGACAGCCCCAGGGCAGGGGAGGCAGGGCAGCTGAGGCCAGGTAGGCAGATCTGTGGGGTTCTCAGTTCTGGAGCCCCCGCCCATCTACCTCATACTGCAAGCCTCTAGTTTGCTTGGAGCAGTGTCCAGTCCCCGAGCAGGCCGGGCATGAGCTGGTGCCAGTGAGGACATGCTGTGTGATGCGGGCATGTACACACAAGTATGTGGGTCTGTGTGCGATGGGTGTGTCTGCGTGGGCCAGTATATGCACACATGGGCCTGCTCCCCTAGCCGTCCTTCCACTGTGGCCAGCGTCTTGTCCCCAGACACTCTCTTGTTGGGTCCCTGCTGGATCCCAGGAGTGCTGGGGACTTGGCCCCTCCCCCCAAAGCCTCTGCCTCACCCACTCTGGCCTGTGGCTGTCCCTGGGCACATGTGACAGCCGGGATCCTGACTCAGGAGCCACAGTCCAGAGTGACCTCGGGGCCCTGGATACACGGCAGTCTGGCGGCCTGCTCTAGTGCCTGTGGCCTCCCTCATGGCAGTGCTGGGGATGAGCTGGCAGGAGGCCGTGCCGGGAGCCCTGGCTTGCAGCCCTGGCAGGCTCTGCACAGTAGGACGGGGCTCTCCCCCACAGAGGGCGTCAGACTTGGCATGGAGCTCATCATTTCGATCGGAAGTGGGTCCAAGTCTGCCTCCCTCTGTCCACGTGTTTGGAGCACCTTCCCTGCTCATTCTGTGTTGGGGAGCTCCTTTCTGTGAGCTCTGGACCGGGGACCCCCTTCTGGGTGGGCTGGCATCCCACCCTGAGTGTGTGTGCTTGGCCAGGTGGGGCTCTGCTTCTGACCTGAGGTGTCTGGGCCAGGAGGAAGGTGGCTGGAGGGGGGCCCTGGAACCCCAGCACTCTTAGCTATCACTGGGCTATACTTGATGACTTCCACAGTTGGCTGGTTCTGCTGCCTCTTCTGGCCCCAGGCCTGTGATCCAGCGGGGTCCTGGTAGAAGTGTGTCTGGGGCAAGGCCCTGACTGCTGTGGCCGGCTGGCCCTGCGGGGGGCACACATCATGGCCCAGGTGCGTGGGGATGAGTGGGGACTTTGTTTGGGCAGGAACCCAGAGGCCGGAGCCACGTGGCACATCTGCTAGGAGACCAAAAGGGCAGAGGGCATCATTTGGGCTGAGACCTAGGGCATGGGAGGGTGTGGTGCTTCCAGAGCCCCAGGTGGTGTGGACAGAGCCTACTGGTGGTGTGGGAGGGAGAAGGAGATCTGGAGAGGTCCCTGGCACTTTCAGATCATTTCTCCCAGGCCAGGGAGGCCCCAAGAAGTACCAGCAGGAGTCTGATGGCATCGAAATGGGGGGAGGGGGCGTGTCCAGACTGGCAAGTTCACTTGGAAGCCCCACAGGGGGTCATTCCTCAGCAAGGGTGATATCTGAGCCACCCACTCCTGTCTGCCTGGCACCTTTGGGTGGGAGCAGGAGGCCCTGGTGACCCTTTGCACACCCCTGCAGACCCTCAGTCCCCAGAGAGATTTGATATCTGAATTCAACCCTCAGGCTTCCAGGCTGGCTTTCTCTGAGGCAGCAGAACCCTGGCGCCCCATCACGCCTGTGTCCAGCAGGGCTAAGGTTGGGGTGTCAGCCTGTGTGCAGTCCATCTAGGACCCCTGCCCACTCCCCCGCTTCCAGGCTGGAGTCTGAATCAGGTCTGTCCAAGCGGGCACTGCAGCAGCCTGGGGCAGAGGCATTCCCCAACTCTCAGTCTCACCTGGAGGACTGCCAATTCCCCTGCTGTTGGTCCTGGTGGCAGCTCTGGCCACCTCAAGCCTGCCCAGCTTCTTTGCTGTCTGTAGGGTTCCCCTGGTGTCCCAGTGGGGCCAGAGGAGGGCCTTGGCCAAGTGTGCCCAAACCTGGCCCCTGTGTGCCCTGGGTTCCCAGGGGATCGGATCCACGACAAGTGCTGTGCAGTGGTGGGAGCCTTTAGGGGAGGACCAGCTGCAGGGGACTCAGGACTGTGCCACCCTTCATGGGGGAGGGGAACGATCTTCGGCACCCCTGGAGGCCGACCCGCTGTCCTGTGGGGGCACTGTGCTCTGGTCCTTGGACCAAATGCTTGACAGCTTCCTGAGTTGGCTGGTTCCACTGGCCTCTCCTGGCCTGGGCCCCAGGCTGATGGCTCCCAGGTGGAGGGGTTAGGGACAGTGGCCAGGTGATAGGTGGCATGAAGTGGAGGTGGGCAGGGGAGCTCTGTGCTGAGACTACAGGCCTTGGGGACTGGGTGAAATGGGCCCCTGCTGCAGCCCCTGAGTGAGGAGAGTATGGCCCTGTCCCTGCCTCCATCTGGGTGCGAAGTAGAGTGCTGCAGCCGGACGGCTGAGGTGCTCATGTCCTAGAGAGGGTCCTGGATAGGCTGGCGGCCTGGGAAGGTCAGCCTCACTGAGGGTGGAGGACCTGCATCGTGCTGAAGTGTGTGTGTGCAGGTGAGGGCAGGGGCTGTGGGAGCTTCAGTGCATGCACACGCCCTTGACCCTGAGGCTGTGTACCGGCCCAATCTCTGGGCCCTGCTGGGGCCCGAGCAGGCCACCCCCGCGTGTCCTTGGGAAGGAATGGCTGTCGGAATAAACAGCAGGTTCCCGGCCTCTCACCGTCCACCCAGAGAGGGTGCTGGAACAGGATCAGGGATCGGGAGAGAGGTTGTGGAGGAGGCACCAGGGTGACCACAGACGCAGGGGAAGTGGTCTTGGAGTCTTGTCTAGTCCTTGTGGCCTCCGTCGTGGCTGGGTGGCTTTATCAGGTGCATATCCTATGTGTAGGTGGGGTGGAGGTCGGTGGTGGCCCAGACGCCAGTGTGGGATGGTGTGGTGGGCTGTGGGCAGCACTGGTGCCTCTCTCTCCTGGACTTGCCTGCCCAGGATGGGGTACCTGAGCACCCCATGTATGTCTTTA
>RJWT010035176.1:0-13527 GCA_004365215.1 Cuniculus paca
ATTGTGGCCACCATGTTACTTAAGGGCATTAGTAACTCACAAGGATCCATATTTCTAGAAGATAAAAGTAATCAAGGCCCTAAGGCGGGTGCAGTGCTATACATTTGTAAGGCAGAAAGACTGCTCTGAATTTCAGGTCAGACTGGCATGTGTATGGAGACTCTACCTCAAGAGAACAAATAAAACAGAAAAAAAGAAAAACAAAAAGTAATCCAGGGACAAAAAATGCTTTCTATTAAGTAAAATGAGAAGCTAATCAATGATAGTGCCTACAGTGGCCCTCTCAGAGCAATTTTAAATAAATGTTGAGAAACTCAAGAAAAATTTAGTGAGTCCTTCCTGAGTTTCAGTCAAATAAGTTTCTTAAGACAAAACAGAAATTACAAAAATGTAGAAGAGTAGAACCGCTTCCTGAAAAATCTGTCATTAATTCCTTTACTGAATACATAGCTCATATAGAGCATAACACTACATATTTTAAGAAATGCCATAGCATAATAGCTCCAGGATGAATTAAAGCCTACGTGCATCAAGGCAGTCTGTGATTAAAATCTTAATGTGGTAAACGTGACTAATACTGTAAGTTCAGCAGATATCTAGATCCTTGGGTTCTACTGATCATGTTCAAGACACAGACATTCAGGAGGTGAAAGTCATGAAGGAGGACTTGGAAAACAGACGGAGTAAAACTGACCCAGTTACCTGACAGGCCAGCAGGGCACTGTCTTCTGCTAGCCTTACTGCCTTGGGCACAAACAGGTATAAGAGGCCTTGTCATCTACCATAGGAGACGTCAAAAGACTCATAGAACTAAGTGCGAATCCTCCCTTCACCCTCAAATCCTCCTCTTCCTCAATGACAGAAACAATACCTGATAGGTTTCACAAAAATCATGGTAGATAATTTGCTTCTTGGTTGGAAAGTGTTCCAGCGGTGTTAGAGAAGGGTTTCTCGAACTGTAATTGATGCATAATCACCTGGGATTTTGATAATATGAAGATTCCAAGACAGTAGATCTGGGAAGGACTCAATATTGCACTGCCACAAGATTCTCACTGATGTTGATGCTACTGAACCATTAAGAATAGCACATTATCAGAACCTCTTTATTTGGTACTATCAGGAGCTAACAGAAAACCACTGCCTCCAGAGTCACAATGCTTGACATTAAGATCTGGGCCTCAGTGCCAGAATGACACTGCTGAAAGAGCAAGAAGGTAGAATGACCAGTGTCACATAGGTGGAGATGATGGAAAACCCAAGATAGCAATGAAGGAAAAATACTGCTGACTCCTTTCATTACAAATGCAAGCAATAAGAAAGAGGATACAAATTACAAGACTAGAAATTTATTCTAATAATGAAATTTATAAAAATAAAGGTCAGAGACTCCAGGTTGGGTCAAGATGGTTAAAAATTATTTTATAACAATGTGGCTTAAGAGATTCCAGAGCCAAGGGTGAAGGTGCATGCTGGAATCTCAGCACTAGGGAGGCTGAAGTAGGAAGATAGCCATGAGTTCAAGGCCAGCCTGGACTATATAGTGAAACTATGTCTCAAAAAAAAGAAAAAATAAAAAATAAAAAACAGAAAAGAGAGAGAGACAGAGACAGAGAGAGAGATTCCAGAGCCAAGCAAAGTGGAACAGCCTATAATTCCAGCCCTCTGGGAGGCTGAGGCAGGAGGATTAAGTTTGACTCCAACCTTGGCAAGGTAAGGACTTAGTGAGACCCTGTTCCAAAAGAAAAAAATAAATTAAAAGACTAGAGATGTAACTCAGTGTAAGGTCCTGGATTCATTCTCCAGCATTATTTTAAAAATAATGAGACCAATGTATTGAAAGTAAAATATATCAGAATCAAGTATTTTCTCCTTTCACATATTCGAAGGACAAATTATACTATATGGTCCTTTTCTCTCCCAATATAATGGATTTTTTGAGACTAAAACAGAAATGTGATACGTGGTGATGTGAAAGTCACTCAAAACCAGTTAAAAGATTCCTATTTTGTGCTAACAAGTATTTGCAAACTGCACAGAAATGCAATTATGGGCCTCAGCAGCTCCTCCCATTCCTAAAACAGGGGTCTGAAAATTGCCAAATTCTGTCTTGGCTGAGAATATTTTGAGAAAAGATGGAGATATCTTTGAAAGACAGCAGAACACTAATTATATCCAGACAAGTTTCCTTTCTTTTCCCAAAAAACATGCAAACTCCTTTGGGCTTCACTGGTAGCTAGACATGGCAAGACATTTCACAATTTTCTTGCTTATGAAAACTTTGAAGACATTTTTACTGACCCAGAGGAAGAGGAGACTGAAAACACCTTAATTAACCAAAGAAAAATGGTATTATCACCTAAACCAAGCAAGCCTTTTCTTTAGCCAGTAGGAGTGAGTTCAAGCCGAAGTAAACATGCTATTTAGTCAAGATGTATACTCAGACACCTGCAATGGGACATTTTTGAAATAAATGCAGTTCCTTTTTCTTTTCCTTTTTTTTTTTTTCATTTTTGTAAGTCATCTCCAACAAACTCCAAGTATGTGTTTGTGGTATTTGTCAATTTTGATCTCTTAAGACTTTTTGTAGTTTTCTACTTAGATTAGCTAAGAATATGTGAATGTTTTCTAAGTCCACGTCAAAGATTTCCTCTCATAACATAAAGAATTGAATGCTTGAGGATAGAAAATACCATCTAGTCTAACCCTTGTCACTGTGCATAGAAGGAAAACAAGGTCCAGGGGGACAAGAATTTAACTTGGTCTAACCTACAACTTCATTCCTGGTGCAATGTGCTTTGCTCCCTACTGCTGCGTGTCCATCAAATAACACCTACCCGGAAAATAATCAGCCTTGAAAACTAGAAATCAAAAGTGCCAGCCCCAGTCTGCCTACCCTTGCCTTACAAACAAGAGAACAGTGATGGCAGATAGGGCGAGGATAGGCTGATTGGGGCTGATATTGTTGACCTCTAGTTTTCATGGTTGATTATTTTCAGGTTAGGTCTTATTTTGGGGGAAACGAGGTGACTGTCTTCTACACAGAGCCTTTCTGACCTTAAACCAAGGGTCAGACCTGGGTTACCTTTCATTTAAGATCAAGGTTTTGTGATAATTACATACCTGCAACTACTTTTCTACTTGGCATTGAGCTCTAAATTAGGAAAATGATGAAAGGTTTACCTAACCCAGGGAAAATAAAGTTTTGGTTTAGTAACATAACAATGCAAACTTCAGACTCTGCAATGAGGGAGGGAGGGGGAGAAATTTTAAAATTTATTTTCTAGGACAACACAAAACGCTCTCTTTAAGCATATAATTTGGATCTTGTGGAAGCTGAAGCTTCTAAAATTTCAGAAGTACTCTTTGAGAAAAAAAGTTAAAAATAAGAGCAGGTATGAAAGTGAACATGTACAATTAATGCGAAATCACACAAATTATAAAAGCTTACACATACTACAAAAAATGTAATATATACTACAATAAATGTAAAACAAATATTTTTATTACTTATCTACTTGATATGCCTCTGAAATATTTTTCTATATTTTTATATGCATGTTTTTTGATCAGCTCAATGCTTTTGCAATATTATCTATTGAGAAAATAAAAGAAAAATTCAGTTTTCCTCCAGAACTGTTGATCAGTATTTGGAATTTATTCTTGAATATTTTGGAAATTTTTCTTTCTAATTCCTAACTCATTATAGACAATGTCATGTAATTTTTTTGCATTACTGTATTTTTAAATTTAGGAAACTTCTATCAAAATTTTTATATATATATGAGTTATATGATTCAGGGCATTGCATAATTTCTTAAACATTGTTTGACTTTGAGAAAGTTGTGAATCACAATGTAAGGGCCTCTTGCAGGGCAAGGAGTCTGGCCTACACCAGGGAGCAGCCTTGTGGTTAAGCTCCAAACACTTCCTATGAAGTCTACCTGGGTTCCTCCTATCTTACATATCTTTGAACTTCTCTTATCTCTAAATAAAGTGCCTGTTTAACTTCACACCGGATACTGGAACTCCCTGATAACATAACTGTTTCATGATTTAGCTAAAATTACATCACTTAATATACATTCTTTATTTTTCCCTTGAGGTCACAAGTCAGGGATGTTTCACTATCTGGTATATGAACCAAACATTATTTTATTTCACTAAGAAAATTACATAGGTTAATATATAAAAATGGTAAAGTACTAGAAAAAAGTTGAATATTATCATTACTGGTTTTAACCCCAGAATCTTCCAATAACCTACCATAATGGACAATTGGTTATGTCAACTGAAACTGTCTAGTTCAGTATACAGTAACAATTTGAGGTTTAGATTCCCAAAGAAAACCATCTTGGTTCCAATTCCAGCAAAATCATTCACCAATTGGATAACCTTAGGCAAATGTCTTAATCTCTGAAGGACTTATACAGAGCTGTACAAAATCTATCTTGTAGAGTTTTTTTGTTTTGTTTTGTTTTTTATAAGTTAAAGTGTTCGGCATGATCCAGACAATTTTAAGAGCTCTTTAAGCGACAGCTATTACCATTATTGGGGTATTTTTTAATGAAATCTCTTGAATGAAACTACAAGTGACATAAGATCAATTCCATTTCTCTGTGCAGACAGAGTTTGTAGAGTTTGGGAAGAGGCGTAGTCATTTGCAAGGTAGCAATGACTTACCTCTCCAAGTGGATGAATCCTTTGTAATTTACAACTTTAATAGATTAAAAAGCTACTGTGATAAATGCTGAAAATATGTACAAAACTTGCTATTTTCCTTCAAATTCATCTGTTTTGTTCAGTCAAATCCATAGTTCTTTTAAATGCATAGCTTTGAACATCCTGTAAGTTCTGTATCTTGGGAAGGGTTTTTATTTATCTAAACTGTATGCTAACATTCTTGTTTTCTTTAGAGAGAGTTTGAGAATGCCTTGGATTGCTCAAGTAAAATATTTATAAGTAGAAAAAACATTAACTTAGCTTCACCTTGCTGGAGTGGTCTCATCATACAACAGAAATGAAACTAAGGCACTGGGAAGTCTAAACTACACATAAGTGAAACTTGAAAAGAACAAGTGAAAAGGATAGGGCTACAGTTTCCTTCGAGAAAACATAAACTGTGAAAACCGGAACTTTTCAAAGAAAATACAATACCGGGAATATGAAAAAAAAACTTAGTTTTTCCATTAATAAGCATGTTCTCTACTCTAGGGAAAACATGTTGCAATTAACAAAAACTAATTTTACCCCACATTCCTGCAAAGGTAAGTTGTTGGAGGCAAATCCACTCCTAACAATGTAGACCACATAGCACATATCAAAATATTTAAAGTTACAAATAAGCTAACAAGCACAACTGCTCAATAAAATATGTTTTACTTTTTTACTCTAACTGAAAAATCTGTCTTCCCAATGTTTTGAAAGATCAAGTTGAAATCCCAAACTCCTCCTATATGATACACAACATCCCTTCCTCATAAGTCAAGGGGGCGCATGGACCTGGCAGATTCTTTACCTTCCTCTCTCCATGGCTACTCCATTCCAAATCAAGAGGGGCACTGTGAGATATACATGTATGGGCAACCAAGAGAATACACTCTCCCCCCCTCTCTCCCTTTTTTTCATTTTCTCTCTCTCAAACACACACACACACACACACTCACACACAAACACCCACACACACTGAGCTGGCCCTTCGTCAACCCCCAGGAGGAAGGTCTACAACTAGTGGCCAATAAGGCATTCAGAAAAACAAAATCAAAGGTTCTTGTAGCCTGAAAAAGGAGGCTTGGGGAGGGAGTCCAGGGTAACCAAAACAGGTTCTATAAAAAGGGAAAGATAGGAACTAAGGGCTCTGAATTGACCCCACCTCACGGAAATGGGCTCCAGCACAATGTAAGAGCAGAGTACCCTCTAAAGCACAGGATAGAGGCTTCTTTTACCCAAGCACTAGGCTTATATTCAACTGTAGGCCAAAAATATTTGGAGGAAAATACGTCATCAGAAAACAGGAAGAAAAAGAAAAAAAGGAAAGAGCTGCATGTCTTGTGCTTTCCCAGATAGAATCTTACCAGTCATAGGCATTTGCCCTGCAAATAAATCCCTTCTGATGATTTATAGCTTTGAGCCTAGAAACAAAACACAAATGCTAGAGAACTTTTAAGAGCCTAAGCAGGAGGTCACAAGCTGACTACACCCAAAGAGAAAGTTGCCCCATGTTGTGTGCCAAAATGAAAAAGCTGATAGTGGCCAGTAAAAGGCAGAAGGAATCCTAGGTGAGAAGGAAAAGCTTTACTATCTACAAGTCTTCAAATTTGCAGATTCTCAAAAGTCAAATCATCTCCCTCTTCAGTACGCTGGATACAATCTCCCATTCCTGCCGTCTCAGGAGTTGTTGGAGCACTGTGCACAAACGATGGTCCATATGCTTGAGGTTTACAACACATATCTTTCAAAATGATGCCTGTCCAACTGCTATAAATGCTTAAAGCTGAGATCATTCAAGTGGCTTCCATCACCAGGATGCCTTCAGCAGACTACAAACTTCTTGGCTCAGTAAGTCTACCTTATCTTGGTTTGCTGTGGCATAAGGGCAATCAGGAAGAGGCAGAGCATGCAAACGGAGCAAATCCATTAATCAGGAGTGTTGAACCAATGATATTTGATGGTAGGCTTCCCTTTTCTCAAATATGGTATCTCTTTACCCCTCCCTAGTTTTGCTCCCAACACACACACACACACACACACACACACACACACACACACGCACGCACAGACAGGGCATGAAAAAGGCACTAGCAGACTTCAAGTAGGACAAGCTTAGAAAACATACACACAGCTCCCAGGTGATCTTAAATAAACTCTACCTTGCCATTTATAAAATAAAGATACTAAAACTTATCTTTTAGGTTTTGTCATAAGATTCCATTAAATAGGTATTGTAAAATGGCTGGTTCAAGCTAAGTTCTTAAATGTTAGTTCTCCATTCCCCCTAACGTCTCCTTGAGATGAGCCCTTTCACCTGAGCAGCACTCCCAACCCTTCTGACACCACACGAAGAAGCATAATCATCATTATCTTGCTTCAGTCAGAGGCAACAAGTACCTGGGGAGCAAAATATTACAAGGAAAGGAGGCAGTGTAAAATAAGAGGTAAGCATTTTTGCTGCTAACACATGCCTGCTAAGACATTTCTGCTGAAAATCATAATTTAAATCTGCTGAAACTGTACACAAGGACCTGCAGGGCAGAAGCTAACAAGGTGGTAGAGCTGTGCTTTTATGTGGAACGTGACTAAATAATGCTGTGTTGTACCCAGGAAGTATGTTTCCCTGCACCTTATTTTAAAGTGTTTTGGTGGTTTGCATCAGACCTAAATAATATACAAGTTGCTCTACAGCAGATAGAGGCTGCTATAAGACCACACTTCCTTTAGACCAACTCTGCTTCACTGCTTATAAACCAAAATACAAAAGCTTGATGAAAAAAAAAAATCAGGTTCAGAGCTACATTTTTAATGACAGTCTCCTAAAAAACAAGAGAATTCAGTATTTACTGGATAAGTTTGTTGATGAAAGCCTCGTAAAAATTTTATAATGGCTTTGAACATCCTACACTAGTTTAAAATTCGAGCTAAAGGAATTAGATAAAAACTCCTAGCAGGTCTTCACTGTATTTGTCAGAAGTTCATATATCTTTTTGTATTATTTTATCTGAATACTTGAGCAAATTATATAGTATAAAAACAGCTAAACTGTTCAAATTGATCAGAGATAAAACTAACCTAACGGAAAGCAAAGATTTTGTCACTTAGACCAAACACCCAGTAAACAGTGACTGCCTGGCTGTTAAATGCTCGAACTACGTTGCACTATATCCAGCAATAAAGGCCCAGCTCTGTGTTTCCTGGCTGCCACACCATGCACTAGCATAGGACAGATGCTGGAGACAGAGTAATGAGTCAGATCCCTCTTAGCCTTTGAGAGGCTGAAAAGTCTAAGGGGCAAAGGAGTCCCACAAACATATAATTTCATCTTGCTATTGTCCTAAGCCAGAGGACTGTACACAGGATGGAACACTTAGCTCAACTTTGGGCATTCAAAGCAGGTTTCTTTAAAAGACAACACAAGTTAAGGCTTATAAGATGGCAGAGAATGGGTCCAGTAGCAGGAGTTCAAGACAGAAGTGCACAACTTGAACAAAGTCACAGCTGCCTAAACTGCTCAGTGTGCTTACACATGGTCCTAGGAGTAGACTGAGGAAGAGTAGGCCTTGGGTTATAGACCTCAGGATCAGGTGGGAACTAGGTCTTTGCAGCCCTTGTTAAACTTGATTACAGAGTTCTTAATAATGAAAGCTGATATTTATGAAGCACTTACTAGAATGCATGCACTATGTGAAACATTTGAAAGCACTGTTCAACCTTCATCATGACTCCATAATCTCCATTTTACAGATATGAGCATCGAGGAATAGAAAGTAGAGTAATGACAAGAGGCTACATAGCTAGTCAGTAGTAGGTGGGTTTGGAATCCAAGATGGTCTGATTTCAAAGTGTATATCCTACATTCTACCTTCAACTAATACCCAAAGAAAAGACTAGCTGGGTCATGATGACTGCAGAAGAAGGTGGCCCAATTATTGGTCTACAACAAGACAGAGACAGAAAAGAAAATTAAAACCAGCACAAAAAACACAAGCAAAGGTCTCAAAATAAAACAACAATATTCAACAATTTTTCCAAGTACACAGATTTAAAATATATAGCTTTTCCCCTTGCTTATAACACACTTCCATGTGGTAATTCAATGGGGCAAAGACCAAGTCTGTCTTACTCCCTGAGAATGGTATCTCTAGCTTTCAGAATCCTGCCTGTCAGAAGATATCAATAAATACTGTTGAGAAAGAATAAGAAATGGCCGCTTTTTCACAATGACATCAACGGGTGCCATTACTGATTAGAAAAATAGAGTTAAAGACTATCATGTTGATAACTGAAGAATGGTAAACTGAAATGGTACGCATGTAGCAGTTTTGTTGAATACATCAGACAATAATGAGTCATCACCATAGGAGCGTAAGTCAAAAGAGAAGGTAATGAATTCAAACTGTGGTTAGTGTTTTGTATAAACCATAACTTGTTAAAAATAAGATATTAAAGGAAGTGGCCTAGAGGTGAAAATGTGCTTTAGGGGATGGTGTGGGGCAGCGGGGGGGGGGGGCAGTAGACCAAAGACCAAATTCTGTGTCTAATGATTTCTAGTATTTGACCTTGGCAAAGTAAGCACACTGTTAAGGTGACTTTAGGAAAGGTTTAATCCTTCAGATACTATCAACAAGAATCTCTTTTTACATATCTGAAAAGTAAAAGTTGTACTTTTCACATCTGAGCTATTTGGACAAAGTTTTTCACAAAGCCATTTCTCATTTTTGAGAATTTAGAAAGAATGACTATACCAAATAAAAAACAAAAATAAAAAATTTGGTATTTCTTATTGCAAACCATTCTTAAATTGAAATCTTTCATTTGCTTGTAAAACTACCAACCTGAAGGCTCCTTTTAAATAACCAAATAGCTGTAAACAGTCTCATTTTCTCATATATTGTCTCACATTAAGGTATTTTGAAAAATATTTTCACAACTTACTAATTATGTTAGGAAAAGCTTGAAACTACACAGAAAATTAAAATATAGTGGAATTAAGATTTTCATCTTCATTACAGTTATTTTACCTTTGAAAACTTAATTCCAACCCAGTAAATATGAGTTCAAAATAATCCTCAGTTCGACAATTTTAAAACTTCAATTCCCCATAAAAATATGAAATCTATTAGTTTTCTAAAACTCAAATAAAAACCACCAGGCTTTTAAGCTAATTGTTTAAAAATGTGTATACAGATGAAATGAAACTGACTCATGAACTATTGAGTCTGGAATTTGCAAATCATAAATCTTATCCTTGTAAACAAAACTTAACCGAATCAAGGCCTGCTAATTTCTTCCTTTAATGATCTAAAACAAAAGTTAAGAAAATTAAGGGTGCCAAGTTTAATATTTATTAGCAAAATAAAAGTCAGTTTTTAAGAGTCTGGAGTAAAATTGGAGACTGTTGAACACTCTACTGCAATGTAAGAAATCAGCTAAGAAGAAAACACTGAGATTTTATTAAACTGGAGAGCTGGAATTTGCATGAGGATTTTTTGCTTGCAATAGTGTTTTTTTCTCATTCCATTAAAAATTCCATCTCTGTGCAACTTTCAACATAATCCAGAGTTTTAAAAAGTTTTCAGTCCCCTTCAAATAATCTGAAATTTACCACTTAGCCCCCATATTTCTTCTAGATAAACCTAAAGGCATATTTCTTCTAGGGGAACCTAAAGGTAAACCCACCTGAACCCCTTGGTAATTGAGA
This sequence comes from Cuniculus paca, assembly GCA_004365215.1. Taxonomy (NCBI): domain Eukaryota; kingdom Metazoa; phylum Chordata; class Mammalia; order Rodentia; family Cuniculidae; genus Cuniculus; species Cuniculus paca. Next base: position 10,415 of record RJWT010035176.1, read on the forward strand.
CGTGTGCAACAGGATGATGTGGAACGTCTAATCCTGTACACCTCACTCAAAATCTACACAGGGTATAGCCCAATCCTCCACCCCGCAACAAGTGGGAGTGGGGAGGGGGAGGCGAGATGGTAAATATTTAGGAGATGCAACATTGTCCAATTCGAACACCTATTTCACAGATGAGGAAACTTAGGCCCAGAAAAGCTACAGGACTCGCTCAAATGCTCAGTTTGAGACCATAGCTGTAGATACTGTTAAGTCGCTCACAGCTGCAAAATTTCTAACTTGTGATGTCTCAAGGGTGCTGTACCTCCTGAAAGTCTTTAAGAATCCAATTCCTGCTTCTTCCCTCAGGGGATCAGGAACAGATGATGTACACCGCTCATCCTCAGTTCTCATCAAATGGTAGCTGGAGGGAAACATCAGCTCCCTGCAGGCAGGACTATGTTGCAGCTGGCAGCACTTCCAGAGCCTAGTACCCACCTACCTGATGCTAGGTGAACAAGCCTCAGTCTCCAACCTGACCGAAGACCGCCTCCACTCCCTTCCCATCCTTTAGGCCAACCCAGACAACTTTCCTTTGGTAATCGCTTCTTTCTTTGAAACTTGTGTGCAATAACTCCGGGCTAAGAAGCCGGCCCGGGGAAGGCGAGGCCATTTCCAGGAGCTAAGGACTGGGCAACTGGCCCTCGAAGGAGCACCCCGGGAGGAGCCGGGTGGGCACGGTCGCCGCGAGCCGCAGTGGCCCCAGGTGAACGGCTGCTTTGGCTGCCTCGGTGGCTGCCGCCCGGGGCTGCTGCTCCCCGGCCTGCTTCGGATAACCAACTTCTCAAACTTCCCTTTCCGGGGGTGAGGGCTCGCCCCGATCTCGGCCAACACAACGCCTTTCCTGCGCGCACAAAGGGGGCCCCGCGCCCCTCTGCCGCTGAACTTTCCTTCCTTCTGTTTTCAAGAAAACTCACACAGCCCCGCGGCCACAGGAGGAGGCGGGCTGCCGGGTGCCCGAGGGGACCCTTCCCGTTTCCGCCCGTGCGCCGGGTCCCCGGGGCCGACTGTCAAGCGCGGCGAAGGGCTGGGGAGCCCGGGACACCCCGGCGCCTGGCCGAGCGCCGGCTGGAGGCCACTCACCCGACTTCTGAACTTGCGGCGGGATCGTGCTGGCGATGCGCGTCCACAGGACGATGTGCAGCGGCCACAGGCCCCTGAGCAGCCGCCGACCCATGGCAGAGCCCGGCGCTCCTCATAGACCGAGCGCGAGCGCAGCGCCTCCGGGACCCCTGGCTGCGCCTCCGCCCGGCGCCGCGCCGCGCCGCGCCCGCTCGGGACCCTGCGCCGGGAGGGGCGGGCAGATGTGCGGCCAGATGTGACGCGCGCCCGCGCTGGCCGGCCGGGAGCGGACCCGAGGCCGGCGGAGGCCCCCAGCGGCCGGGCGCAGCTGCGCAGGAGGCCGCTCCTGCCCCAGGCGTGTGCGCGCGCGGGAGTGTCGTCGGCCGGCCGGGGCGCGCGAGTGACTCACTCAACTTTACCCGGGTGCTGGAGGGGGAAACAGGAAACTCCTCGCCAACAGCTGGGCAGGACCTCCCGCCGCCGGGCGCCTTCTCCCTCTTTCGGCTTCCAGTCCTCCCCCTCTAGCTGCCAATCACGTCCCCTAGACCAGCCCTTCGGAGAGTTTTGGCCAAGTTTCAGCTGCCCCTCGCCGCCCTCCCACACCGCTCCGGAGTTCCTCGCTCCAAGTATTTAGTCAGGAGTGACTAAGTGCACGCGTTTCCCAAAGTCACTGAGCGTAGAAACTTTCTACACTTTCCTTATCACCCCGGGGAGAATCTGCTCCACTCCGCCTCAACCTTCTGTAGGGTGTCCCTAGGTACTTTAGAATAATAACGTCTCCAAACCACAAATTGAGATCCAGAGTGGACCCTGAAATCCAGTTAGGGAGTCGTAAGCACATTTTCTTTTTCTCATACTCTAACGGCATGTATTGCTTCACTGAACTTTAGTTTCCGTTACGTGCCTATGCATACAGGGGCACATTGCAAAATGTTTTTCTTAGTTTAGGTCAAAGCCCAGAGGTTTTCCTGCAACTTAAATGTGCATATGATCAGGTGGGAATCTTACTAAAATGCAGAATCCATTTCGGTAGGTGTGGCAGGTGGCCAGAATGTTGCCTTGCCTTGTACTGGTTCTGTGGGTAACTGCAAATAATCAGCCATCACAGAGTGATCTACCTCACGGAGATTGCTGTTTTCACAGTGCATCCAGTGCAGATATGAGACTCTTTGGAGTTAGCTAAACGCCCCAGTTTGCAGTTCAAGATTGTAGGAGAAGATAGAGAACATTCAGTCTTTAAATGGAAAGAAGTAACAGTAGAAAGAGGGTAAAATCTAGTTGTGACAAACTTTTTAGAATTTCCAGTGGTACAAACAGCCCGCTGTGGCACGCGTGCCACAGGTTTGTCAACACTGGCACAGTCATTCAAATTTCTCTTCCTGCTGGGACAGCTCTGGAAAGGTGATAAGGAAAGCTCTGGAAGTTATAGTTTCTGGGTAACTTTGGTCAGATCTTCTGGCTGTTCTACACTGAATTTCTTTACTTGAGAGAAAGATCGTTTTTAGGGGCAGATGCCCATTCACTGGGAATACAGGCAGATTGGCCTCCTTCAAAACCAGCTCCCCAAAACTTCCCAGTCAATCTAAGAGTTCATTTGTTTGATCCTGGAACTTTAAACTCTTGATCCAACAAGTACCAAAAACCGTCCCTGATGTGTCTTGCAGAAAAATGTCACCTCTTGCCATCACTCTTGGGAGGCAGAAGGTGTACCAAAATCAGGACGACTGGATGTGCGCCTGACTACCAACGACCTTGCCAAAACTGGAACCACTTAGCCAGGCGTGGTGGCTCACGCCTGTAATCCCAGCACTTGGGAGGCTGAGACAGGCGGATCGTTGTGAGTTTGAGACCAGCCTGGGCTACAAAGTGAGCTCAAGGCCAGCCTGAATGGCATAGTGAGACCCTGTCTCAAAAACAGGGCTGGGGATCTAGCTCAGCAGTCTAAGTGCCTGCCCACAAGTGCAAGGTCGTGAGTTCAATCCCTGATGCTGCAAAAAAAAAAAAAAAACAAAAAA
>RJWT010035177.1:0-13528 GCA_004365215.1 Cuniculus paca
CCTCTATCGATCTGTGTCCGAATCTCCTTGTTGTAATGAGAACACTAACTGTGTCAGATTGGGGTCCAGCCTCATTTTAACTTAATTGCTTATTTTAATACGGATCTCCAAATATAGGCAATTTAGAAATCAAGATTTCAGCCTGTGAACTGGGAAAAAGCACATGATTCAACTTGAAAAGGGCTTCTGCTCACCACATCACAGCCTCCCTGGTGAGCTCAGGTACACCTGGGTCTTCATGCCCACCCTGGGCTCACCCTGTACAAGAAACACCATCATTCCACAGAACAGCATGTCCATATTCCTCTAATAAGGCCTTCAAAAAGCATTGAACTCCTTGCTGTGAGGCCCTTACGGTTGACTAAGCACATTTAAATATAAAATTCATAGAATCTGCATCTCAAGCATGGAAAATGAATTCAGGCCAGTTGTACTGTTTGGCCAGAGGGAAGGCGAATTTCAAAGACTTATTAGGATTGACACTATTTGTCACAGTTTGTTCAGTATCTGCCTAGACATCTTAGAAGTCAGACATAAAAAACAGCTGTCCTATTCTCCACCAAATTGGAGAGGTCTCCTGTCATTGCAATTTCTAGATCATTTCATACAAGTGCAGTTCTGTTTGACTAGAAAGCAATTGCTTTTCCCTGGCTGATGCCCACTTCCATGGGGTCTGAGCTCCTGCAGTTATGACAGGGCTGATAGCTGTTCTGTTCAAGTGGTTGTGTTGGCTGTGACTGGCGGGAGACAGCAGCTCCTGACTCCTTGTTTAATCCAATAGTCCAGAGTCTTTACCTCTGATTTAACTTGATATTGGGTCTTGAAAAAATGAAATAGTTTTTTGTTTGTTTGTTTTTGTTTTTTGCAGAGGGAAAAACTGAAGTAACAATCAATAAATATAGATTTCAATTATACATTTTTATTTTTAGTACTTCTCCAGGTTTTAAGTGTTTCTAAAATCCACTTACTCCCATAGAAAATTACATGGACCACTACAATCAGCTCCAATTATTCCAGGATCATTTTTTCATTCACTTCTGGAGGTCTTTTCTTCTGCTTTTCTCTTTCCTTCATGTGTATTAAGCATTTCATTAGCCACTAGCACGCTCAAAGAGAGTAGATGAATAAAAGAGAAGTAATGGAATTTGGATCAGCCAGTGAGTTAATAAGTAAAGGTTGCATTTGGAAAGTAGTGGGCCTACACATAAAAGATACTGTAAAGGAAAAACAAATTAAATCTATAAACTTTAATAATTCAAGCTAACTGCAACCCTCTTTCCTGTGGTTGGTAATATTTTAATAATTTAATAACTCTTTCATATCCATATTGTTTTGTTATAATTTTTAATTATAATTTTTGTGATAACTTTTACACTTAAAAGGGGGCACAGTTGTCTCCTCATATTCCACACTCATCTGTGTCAGCGAAGTGGAAAGTAGCAAGCAGATGTTGAAGCCAGAAATGTACAAATAGCAATGAAAAGAAATTCAGCTCTAAGAGTTAATTTGGTGTTACCATAAAAATATTTACCTTGAACAATATGATATGAATGGTATTTTTAGTTTATAAGTCTTTAATAACAGAAATGCTCTGCTAGGCAATCAGTAGTATTTAAGCCTCTTCACATAATTTTAGAAATTAGCATAGAAATGATATTTTCATCATGAGTATATAAGAATATTAAGAATAATGAAACTTTCACTGAGGTAGGCATTGTTCTCCATGCTTTACCCCTGTTATCTCATTTGATTCTCCCCATATACCATCCTCATTTCAGGGATGAAGAAACTGAAATGTAAGGCTAAGTAGCTTTTCCAAGTCTAACAGATGAGTCCATGAGCCACAGTGCATACCCGGGCACTCTACTGTTGGGTAACTCCTGTAGATGGATTCTAAGATGTGCTCCAGGTGATCACATCAATTTCCCATTGAGTATCTTCTTCTCCTCCTCCTACCTGCTCCGGCACCCACTCTTCCATCTTCAACCTGTCCAGATTCCCATCTCAAAGAAGCCATTTTACCTTGTGACTGTTCTATCTCATCATTCTCCCAGCCTGAGCTGCCACGCCTCATAACTATGTTATCTTCAAAAGCTACCAGAGCTAGAAGATTAGACAAATTTGGGAAATGACCTTTCATTGACCCTTTTCTGTTTTGATCGGGTATCTAGGAAGAGTCTCAGAATAACAGACGTGCTGGTCTGTGTCTGTTCACCCAGACAAGGAGGCCAGTGATGGGGTCATGTAAGAGCTGTTTCAAGATGCAAAAAGTAGCATCAGGAGATCAACAGCTGCTATCAGCAGATAAGCAAGTGGGAGGAGGCAACTGCAGCTAAAAGATAGCCGATGAACAAAATCCCTGAGAGTGAAACTAAGGCAGAAATAAGGAAAGTTTTCAGATTTCTGAACAACTAGTCTGCTCGCAAGGAAGGTTAAACTTCCTAGTCCCTGCTGCACTCAACGAGTACCGTAACCTTGACAGAGAAAAACAAAGAGGTAGTTTAACAGTTTGAAATTAACTATACTCATTAGTAATTAGAATCTATAAGTTTCAGAAAAGGTACTAGATTATAAAATCTATCTCACATACATGTAAGACCATGCCTGTTTTGATACCAAGGGAAGAGGCATCATTTTTGCTAAGCAACTCTCAGGTGTAATTCTGAGTGCTAGGGAAGGAATACCCTCACCAGTTGTTTCCAGATGCACTGCTTAGATATATACCTATACCTCTACCTCTACCTCTGTCTAATCTATATCTATATATCTTCTGTCTTTCTTTTTGTTCCTTTTGCCACTTACCCAGCATACCAGGTGGGATCCATATGGCTGCAGGGCATGAGAGAAGCCAATTCAAATACCTGAAGCAGTAATGCAGTTTGTAATACCATATAATCAGGCATTTAGAGATGAGATAGTTCCGAGAGAGGAGAATCACTTTGGCTTCATTCCGCTAAACTTCCATGACTCTTCCTTTGGCATGGCCCCATTGGAGGGCCCACTTCCTCCTTAGTCCTAAGCATCTTATTCAAATACAGAGCTTTCAGAGGCAGGAGAAAGGCCACTTTGTGTTTTTATCTTTTCTTAAAATTGAGGAAAGCTTCCCATTTACATCCTATTTTGCGAAGTTCTCAGTATCCTGGAGAATGAAACCATCATCACTGCCAGTCACCGGTTAAGATCTGGAAGGTGAATCTGGGACCAGACTCCCCCAAAGCACATGGCCAAGTCTGGGGGAGATAACTGGGTAAATTTGATGATTAAGACTTAAGGACTAGGCATTGGAAAGACAACTTCTAATATTACCCGAGACAGCCAAGAAATCATTTCTACTTTAGTGTGAAGATAAAAAGAAATGTGCCCATAGCCATATTTTCTCCCAGAAATTCTGTCTGTATGTCATGTCTGTTCCTCTAAATATTTATGCTTTCTAAACGGAGAAGCCAGATGTCAATTTTTTTTTACTATCTTCTTTAATCACATTAGTTCCATGAGAAAATGAACAGGCTAGTATAATTCCTTGAGTTTCAGAAGAAAGGCAAAATGGGTAAATAATAAATGAGTTAATATTTCGATCACATAATCTCTCCTCATAAACAGTTAGCCCATACATTTCCTATTATAGAGCCACAAAGGGACATGGATTCAGTGTCCTATCTCCTTCTTGGGGCAGTGGCACAATTCCTTACTTCTTAAACTACTTCCCTTAGTGCCTCTTTCTTTTGACAGTAATGAGAATGAATCAAATCTCACCTAAAAACTAGCAAAAGGGCTAGGACATAGCTCAATGGTTAGAGTGCTGGCCTAGCACACAGAAGGCCCTGTGTTCAATACTCAGCACACAAAAAGAGAAAGGGAAGGGAAGGGAACAGAACAGAATAGAATGGAGGGAATCAGAAGGAAATGAAAGGGAATAGAAGGGAAGGATGGAAAGAAGGAAGGGGAGGAAGAAGGGAAAGAAGGAGGGAATGAGGGAGGACAAGAATGTAGAAATTCCAGAACCCTTGTACCTTCTTGAAGATAGTTTATTTCCTTCCCTTTCTTCTTTAACCTCCTCCCAGGACCACTGATCCTCTATAAAACTTGTTTGAAATTATAACATTAAGGTTGCTAAGAATACTGACAGGAAGGAAACATTTTAATGCAATGATTTTCACCACTGCCATATCCTGAACTAAATCTCTTATATCTACAGTGAGATATTTGCTTCCAAGCCATGTAAATTACAAAACATCAGCATTTTATATCTGACTAATTTAAACACATGGGCTTTGATCTTGTACTACTCTTTCACACTTGTTTCCCAATGGCATCTTCTCCCCTCATGTTTTTCCCAATCTCCCCAGTTGACATTTTTGGTATTTCCACAAAATGGCAAATGCTGCACGCTGCGTGTAACAGTCCTCCTAACTTTTCATGATGATGGCCCAACTTCAGCTAGACCTTGATTATAATTTTCTACTGTGGATGATGGCTCCTGGCACTTTCCAAAATGACCTGCTAATAACTCTGCATTATGCTGACAGAAATGATTCTTATTAAAGCAGCATTTTATTAGAACATTTCATAGCCTGCATGTACACACTCCTGGGTAAGGAGTCTGACTAAAGAGTAACACCCATTCCTGTCAGCACTATTTGTAACAAAACCTGGGGGTTTTTTATAAAGGTAAGAATGGAAACGTTTATTGAAGATTACAGGATCTGAACTCTGGAAATTCACAGTGTATATTTAGTTCTATGTTCAATTTGTTATCATAACTCTATATGAAAGTGTACCAAAAGTATGTAGGAAGATTCAATGGGGCATGATGGCACACACCTAAAATTCCAGCACTCAGGAGGCTGAGGCAGGAGGAGTACTGAGTTAGAGACCATCCTGAGCTACAAAGTGAGTTCAAGACCAACCTCCAGAACTACAGAGTGAAACCCTGTCTCAAAAAAAGACAAACACACACACACACACACACACACACACACACACACACACTTTCATACTCTTCATTAAGTTATTTGTAAAACCATTTCCTGAATGAATTTGTCTCTACTCTGGTCACGGTGTGGTTTTTTTGGTTTTGATTTGCTTTAGTTTAATTTGCTTTGCTTTGCTTTGCCTTGCTTTGCTTTGTTTTGCCTTGGTAAGCTCCAGGCTCTTCCTCTGGTCAGTCCATCATTTTTTTATTTAGAGACATGTCCTGGTCTGGCAAGCACAAGGTCCTGAGTTCAATTCATGGTTCTGAAAAACAAAAGGTGTGTCTTAGTCCTCTTCTATGTGTCCTGCCCTTTTCTCCTCCACTAAGATCTGCTTTAATAATCTAAAGTGCACTCTAGTTCTCTGGTTAGACTCTACAGGATGAAGTATATATTGTGTTTCTGAGAAAAACTGTGTCTCAGTCAGTTTAGGCTCATAAACAGTGAACTCTGATTTCTCAATGTTCTGAAGGCTGGAAGTCCAGGGTCATGGTGCTGGCATTCTTGTCTGGTAAGAGCCCATTTCCGTATGGTGGCAGAGGTCTCTTGGGCTCTTTCACAAGGACATGAATCCCGTTGCTGAGAGTTCTGTCCTTGTGGCCTCTTCACTTCCCAAAGACCTTACCTTTTAACTCCCTCATGTGGGAGTGAATTTCAACTTACGAATTTTGGAGGGGTACAAACATTCAGACCATGTGACATTGATTCTTCCACCATTTTTTGTGAAGTGTCTTTTCCTAGTACTTCATCACAGGGGCAATTCTTTTCTACTTGGCTGTATGGAAGTTCTACCTAGCTTTCTGTTCTTTGTATTCTTGAGCAGGACTTTTGTCAGATTTCTCTAGGTTCTGCCACCATGGTTGTCACCCTACAGGAACAGGAAAAATTATACTCTGTTCCTATTTTCAGAAAAAAAAATAGATCCCTGTTTGATGTATGAATGAATTCCACCTCCTGCCTTCCAATGGAAACTAAACTGTTGAATGAGCTCTGAGAATAACCTTAAAACATACTTTTTTTACTTTTATACATCCATGTTTTCTTGAGAAACTCCGATTTGTAAACAGCGGCGCTGTATTTCACCACTGCTGCTTTATAATGAACTTGAATGCAATATTAGTTATCCATTATTACATAATGGGGTCCCCCAAACTTAGTGGATTAAGACTCACATACTCATGATCTTGTAGTTTCTATGGTCAGGAATCCAGGATCGGTTTAGCTGTGTAGCCCAGACTCTTTCATGGGTGCCCTCAAGTTCTTGGCTGGAGATGAAGCTGTCTCAAGGCCGAACTGAGAAAACATTCATTTCCAAGCTTATTTAACCATTTTTCAGCAGGTCTCATTTCTTCTGCACATCAGCCATTTCACTGGTCACCTGAATGACCATATGACATGCTGATGGCTACCCCAGAGGGAACAGACAGTACCCAAGACAAGTTGCACACTTTTATATTGTAACCTCAGAAGTAATATACCATCATATTTTCTGTATGCTACTGCTCTTAGAGACCAAACCCTGGACAAGGCAGGAGATTTTCCTGAGGTGGAGGTGTGTACCGGGATGTGGGGATCATTGAGGTCATTGTAGAGGCTGGCTTCTGTAAGCACCTTTAAAGTCAATATGTATTTCAAGTCATAGATTTCTGCCAGCCCCTCTTGTCTTTCCAGAAACCCTAAGTACAAGTTCCCAGTCCCTTTCAAAGGTTTTCATTAACTGCCTGTCTCTAAATCACTGGGCCTTGTGACCTCTGGTCTAACTACTTCCTATCCAGAATTCTTTCTGAGATAGCTAGATGGATGGATAGATTGATGAATAGATAAATAGATGGATGGATAGATAAATAGATAGATAGATGGATATAAAGATAGATTACCTACATATATAATAACTTAGCCTTCAACTTTGATCATATTGTAACTGTGTGATTATATTCTGTTCCTAGTGCACCTTTTCAAAAGTAATATTAGCAAAATAGGATTGATGTAACAAATAAATAAATAAGGAGCAAGAAACTAGCTACTCAGTTTCAAAACCAAGGTCTTCCATTCTAGTTGAGCACTCTCTCTTGAGCAATGTACTGGCCCCCTTCAACCATACCAAGATGTTCAAAATACATTCACACTCTCTTCAAAAGGCAGAATGGGAACCAAGAGGTAGCTGTATGATGGCAATTATGAATCAGTTCACTGTGATGACAACTTAACAGCTGGAGACCCAGTGCCAACAGCCTGACTTCCATGTGGAAGCATTCGACCCAAATCTGGATGACCAGTAGTCAGGGATTCCTGGACCTGTACAAAGATCAAACTACACAACTGCTAACATAAATTTCCCCCAAGTCTGACTTTCTGTAACCTTCTCTCTTGGCTTGACAGCAAGTAACACATTACAGCTTGTTCACATGGGCAATTCCGAACTGAGAAGTAGAGGAAGGAAAGAAGATTAGCTGAGAGATGCTAGGGACAAGTTTTTTGTCATTACACTGGTTTTGTGTCCTTTTGACAATGAGAAAATTGCTTCCCACCTCTTTCTAGTTCCTCTCTATTTCTTCTCTTTCCAGTGTCAGTGACAACCTTTAATATTCTAAGAAGTAATAAACCCTAGATGGGCAGATTTCAATCCAAATCAGCAATTTGGGGTTGCTGCTCAAGGCTACCATTTTCCTACGCATTTAGAGAGTAATGAGTAGATGTGACAACTGCCACCTCGAGGAACTTGCCATTTGTCTCTAAATTTTACCACCCCACCCTACCTGTGTCACAGTATCGACTTGCATGAGAAGGAACAAACTGTCTCTTCCCTGCTTTTCAGACTTCCCACTTTTCAAAATAACCTGTGGCTGACCTCTGAAACTTGCACAAAATAAGCACAAAGTTAACCATCGCACCAATCACAGACTGTAGCCCTTGTTTAGGTGAAGCACTTTTCAGCTGCATGGTGATTTTTTATTTGTAAATCTCAAATTACTCCCTTCAAAGGCATACTTAGTTGCCTGCTTCACAAAGAGAACCCAGTATGACACAATTTTAAAATTACACTTAATCGCATTCACGTTGTGCTCTACCTAGTAAAGAAGAAGAAGAAAAAAAAAAGGTTACATAAAGGCCAGGATCCATTTTCTGCAAGGGACGGCCGACACAGCAAAAAGATGTTACTCGGGCTTTGCTTTTTGCTATCTACAGTATGAAACTTTGGTACTTTGTCCCAAATTCCTTTTGTTTTCAACATTAATTTTTCCCACTTTTTTCCCTTGCCATTCTCTTTTTTCTCTGTGGCCATGTACAGTGCATAACAACAGTTCCAGGACTCCAAAAATAAAGAAACCTCAGCAGACTACTGCCTGGGGGAAATTAATCTCTATACTTCCAGTTGCAAAGGATCATTTGCACATGAAACCCTTGATTCCCACTAGTGAGAGATTTCCAGCTTTCATGAATCTAGAGCAGTAGCAACTGGTATACACACTAGTACGTTGGTATTGATGAGTAATCAATCACTGCCAGAAGTCATTTCAAACCTGTGTTCCCCTTATTTTGAATTTTGGTTAGAAAGTTGCCATGGCCCCATAGCTCCTTACCTATGTATCAGTTGTCTATTGCTGCACAACTAACCCCTGCCTCCAGACTGAGTAGTTTAAAACAGCCATCATTCATTAAACCTATGATTCCGTTAGTCATGCTGATCTTGGCTAGACTAACTCATTGTCTGTGATCAGCTACTACACTGGTGAGAGGCAGGTTAGCCTAAGGGGGCCTCAGTCAGGATTGGTGTCTCTGATATCCGTTCCATGTAGTCTTTCATCTGCAAGCAGGCTGGGCTGGTTCACAGGGTGGTGATAGATTCTGCAAGCTCAGGCCAAAACAGTGACAGTATACACACCAAGACATCCTAATAGTCCAAGCAAATGACAAGGTCAGCCTTACTGCAAGGGATGGGAAGAGACTCCACGCATTACCACGAGGAATTTCACGTGCCGTGGCCAGTATTCGGATCTAACCATCCTCGTCCTTTGTGGCTCATTCGCTTTTAGTATTTTCAAGTCCTGTGGTTCTGTGAAGACAGTGTTAGTATCTTATATATTTTGTATTCCACCCTAACAGTTAACATTGTTAGCACCTAGTGTACCTCAGACATGGACTAGACATTTCCTGTATATTGGATTTTTTAACACTCACCTAGCCATTTGGCAAATGAGGAAATTAAGACTCAGGAAAGGCAGATAAATAACTTGCCCACAAACTTCAGTCTTAAAGCTGAAGTTGAGTTTTGAAATTATACTCAAGTCTAATTTCAGAGTCTATTTCTGTTAAGCTCCTTTGCATGTTTTCTAAATTCCATTAAAGAATGAATGAAAACTGGTGTAAACCACTATACGTTTGGTGGTAGGCAAATGATTTACTGTCTTCTATTTCCATAAATATGAAAAGTCTGCCTATGTTCCTTTATCATTGTTTATACTGCAAACTCTCTCTCTGTAGCCTTTCATGTATTAATTAAGGTAAAGAATCAGCAATTCACATTATTTTTTTAAATCAACATTTGGACTGCGATGTCTGGTCAAACTAGCCCAAATAAAAACAAGATTGACACATTAACATTTCCTGGCATATCATGTGAGTCAAATAAGAGTTGAAACCTGAGAAAAACTATCAGATCTCTTTAGATCCAAGGAAAGGATAGCTGCATTATTAGTGATTCTGCAGTTGTTGGGCCATTATAAAGCATGACTTCCTTCATTAAGATTGGACGTCTCTGAATATGGTTCAAAGGAAACAGATCTCATCCTCTCAAAGGAGATTAAGTAAGTCTTTCTCAGGTATTTTACCACTGACTCAGAATATTTCTCCCCAAGGTGAAACATTCTTGAATGATTAAGGTAGAACAGGAAGAGAAATTTGTCTGTCTCTTTTAATCTGGCTGGTTATGTGACCGTGTGAGGACATTGTTAGCTAAGGAGCTACCATTTCTTTGGTGATCTGAACGTGGCTGGCCACTTGGTAGTTCAGTAGTTCAACATTCATTCCAGTGAAAGAAGTCCTACTAGACTATGAATGTACCTTGATTTTGCAAACCTTGCCAATTTGTTAGTGGAACTACAAAAATCTACAAAAACTGGGTTCTGTATGTGTGCATAAAAAAGCCCTTTTCCCAAAGTTGTGAGTTTTGTGCATTTTTCTGTTAGGAAGACTGTAGTACCTTGAGTATGGTGTTTTCTCAAGGGATTTTTATGAAATTGAATTAATCAAACATAGTGGCTAAGATCATGGTTTTGGAATAAAAATAGAACTTTTTTCAAATCCTAGAACTCCACTACGTGAAGTGAGGTGCAGCAAATGACTTGACCTCACTGTAATTTAGTTCTCTCTCTCTCTCTTTCTCTCCCTCCCTCCCTCTTTGCCTTCCTCTGTTCCTCTCTCCTTCTCTCTTTTTCTCCTCTGTCTGTCTCTCTCTCTGTCTCTCTCTCTTTCTCTGTGTCTCTCTCTCTCCCACCCTCTCTCCTCTCTCTTCTGTCCTCCGTCCTCTCCCTTGTCTCTCTAGCTGTCTCTTTCCAGGAATAAAACGTACCTAACAGGGTTATGGGAGCAATAACAAAGTATATAATGTACATAAAATTTGTATAATACCCAGCAGAGCTTAGGAGCTCAATAAATGAATGTAGTCATTATTTATTAATTCATTAATGCTAATGTCTGCACTGATATTGGTTAATTGAATCGGTACACTTTATTAATTTCCATATTTTCTTCTTTACTTTTGCCAGTATTTGATGGCACTTCCTAGCTGTAGTAAAGGAAAGGTTAAAATGTAAGTGTTAATACAATCTTCATTCCTTTGTTCCTTAGAGTATGTTTGAAGAGTCTCATATTGAATAACTCACATAATCACAGAAAGAATAAGGTTATCTTTATTATACCCCATGTTATTATTACTTATCAGGAATCATTGACTTTATTAAAGACGACAGAAACAGTTCAAACACTCTGGGAGAGGCCTTGGTTTACTATATGCCAAAACAACACCAGCACATAACAGTTACTCATAAAATATTTAGTTTGAATGAATGAATGAATGAATGAATGAATGAATGATAAATAAATCATAAGCAGATAAATGATTTAATATTTAGTTATTCAAGAGCCAATTAATTGATGATCTCATTTATAACAATTTCTCTTGGATTGGAAAAAGCCCACACCCAAATGAGATAGGTCATTGAGCTACACTTATATTAGTTAAAGTACTATTGCTTAATCACCGAATGTTGAAGTAGTCAATAAGTAGATATTGGAATGATTTTAAGATAATGAAACTCTTGTATTGCTTTAATTGCAATAATTTTTAAGAACACATTAAAAACATACTCTAGTGTTCCCATTTGAATAAAGATAATAAATATAATAACATGCAATTAAAAAGGAAACAGTTTTTGTATTCTCCTTTATACTTTATTGACACATTCTTAGCCACTATTATGGTGTGATCAGCATTTTTAGCAGTAGAAAACTCTCTAGTGTTTCGTATCATCACTCAAATCAGAACAACTCCTTTTAATTAAGTGTTAAGAACTATTCTGTGAAATTCTGCCAGGTTTTCTACTAGGCAGTAAGGTTAATTGACAATCTTTAATAGAGAATCTTAGAGAAATTCATATCATAATTAACATAATTTAAGCCTTGAGGATGCATGAATTATCCATGAATGGCATCTTTGCTCTTTAAGAGAAAATGCTCAAGAGCAGCAGTATCTTTCCTAATAGATTCCCTTATTAGTGTCAATTAGTATTTCTGAATGTTGCTAATTAGTGAACCTGAGAACAAGCACAATAAAATTCAACATCACTAATCAAGCAATTCAAGTCAAAACCACAATGAAATATCACCTCTCTCCAATTAGAATGACTGTTAGCAAAAAATAAATAAATAAATATATATATATATATATATATATATATATATATATATATAACAAATGTTGGTGAGAATGTGGAGAAAGGGGAACTCATACACTTTTGGTGGGAAGGCAAATTAGAGCAGCATGGAAAACAATAGGAAGGGTCCTCAAAAGTTTAACAGCAGAACTGTCTTATGATACAGCAATTCCACTACAATCAATAGGTAAAAAGATACCTGCACTCCTATGTTCACTACAGAACTATTCACAGCAGACAAGATAAGAAATTGGCCTACTATCCATCTGTGGTTGAATGGATTAAAAAGGTGGCATCCATACACCATGGGATACCATTTGCACCATGTGCAACAACATGGGTGAATCCGAGGGCATTGTGTTAAGTGAGCCAGGCACAGAAAGATCTCACTCATGGGTGGAACAAAATACATTGAACCAATAGAAAGAATACAATACTGGCAAAGACTGGATGAGTGAGGGGGAAAGAAATTTAGGAGAGATTCATCAAAGAATACATGATACAGCTAACTGGGAGAACCAGTTCAACAGATCTATTTACAGCAGGGTGACTATAGTTAATGATTGCATGTTGTACTCTTGAAAAATGCAAAGAGATTGGACAGCAAGTGTTCATGCTACAAATATGATAATATATTCATTAAATACCTAAACTTAACCATTCCCCAGTGTGTATATATATGTATATATATACTTAACCATTCCTGAGTGTGTATATATATATAGTATACCCCTAGACCAGTGGTGCTAAAGTATGATACCCATGTTATTTGTTTTACTTTTAAGAGAGAAGATGTTAATGCATGAGTTGTTTTTTTCTAAAATAGAATTTCAGTGTTCAAGTTTAATTTCAGTGTTGTCACTTTGCTATATATAAGTGGATTTTGGGTTGCAGTTTGAGCGCTTGTCTCTAAAAGGTTTGCCATCATTGTCCTAGACTTAACCACAACTCAATGTGCATACACCCTAAAACATCATGCTGTACATGATAAATGCACACAATGTTATCTGCCAGATTTCTAAAAATAAATAAAATAATATAAATAAAAAATAATATAAGTTCTTTATAAGAGAATATGGGAGCTTTCTTTCTCAATTCCCCCATTCATCCAGAAGCAACCATGTTCCATTTTTAGCTATTTCTTCTTACCCTCACATACCTCCATGCTTTTCCTATATGTGTATACTTCTACTTCCGGATTAATTGATTTTAACATTATACATTTAATTCCTACTTTTTTTTATTTTAAAGAGGATACAACAAAGGAAAATAAATCAGAATAAAACCAATCAGAACAATCCAGAGTAAGTGATACAGGACTTTACAACATTACAAAATCAACAATAGTTACCATAATGCCTTTTGTAGTCTTCAAAACAGCTACAGATACTTTCAGACACAGTAAAAATCAAACAGAAGAGAATAGAATAAAAACAGTAAAAACAAAACAATGGATACAGTAAAAGACTACAAAACAAGATAATAATAAATTCAAAATAGCTACCATATATATCTTACTATCACTGAAATAACTGCTCATGTCACTGGTTATAACATAATCAAACAAAGCAAAAGAGAATAAAACTCAACCCCACAAAACAATAAACAGTGTTGGACTTCAGAGTG
>RJWT010035178.1:0-13522 GCA_004365215.1 Cuniculus paca
GGGACTATGGTCCTGTGTACCACGCGGGGGAAAGAGCAGAGACTTCTGCCTGACCGGAGCTCCGCATGGTGCCGGAGAAACTCCAAAAACAAAAGACGAAACTCAACAGCTTTCTGCTTACAGTGCTCCAAGGCCGTTCCCCGCTGTCAAGAGAAAGACCAAAGTCCTTCCGGTGGCCTTTGAGGTCTTCCGTGTCACTCCTCTGACCCCGGTCCCTGCCCCTCCCCTGGCTCAGCCTGCCCCAGCTCCCAGGGCCTCCTTCCAGCTCCTCCAACGCCCCCAAGGCTTGTGCCTCCAGGACAAACGTGTCCTTGGGATTGTCATCTCAGGTCTCAGCTCAAATGTCACTTTGGTCCCCATGGAGGGCTGCTGGCCGGAACGTCTTCTCTCCCCATTTCCCAAGGACCCCCTTGCCTTCATGGTCAGTAGCATTATCAGAAATTATGTTTTATTTATTCGTGTCTTGTCTACCTCTCCACACAAGAATCCACCCTGCCTTAGACCGCCAAACAGGGTTACGTCATGGTAGCTGTTGGACTCCCTCGACTCTGAGCACGCCGTCCAGCCAAGGTGCCCCCGACAGGTCACTCGTGTGCCCGCCCAGACTGGTCAGGAGGGAGCAGACCGGGCGGAGGGGGCAGGGCAGCCCTGCCCGCCTGGACAGCTCGGAGGAAACAAGGCGGGAAAATGAAGCGGGAAAACCCAGCCGACAGGCCCTGCGGGTGGGTGGGGAACGCTGGCAGGCCCTGACACCAGGCCATGGGGATGGGGGCCATCGGGCCAGCTATGGGGTGCACATCGTCTTGTGGTGGTCTCTCATCTCCAGTAATAGACAGACATTGACTGCGGCCTGGTCAGTGGGTGCCCAGGGGAGGGGGCTGCGGGAACGGACTTAGGATAAGGTCAGGGGTCTCCACCCGGGGCTGGGGCTGGGGGTGTCCCTGTGCTGGGGGTGCTCGCAGGGGTCCTGTGAAGTGTACGTGGTGGGGAGTCCAGGTCCCGCCACCCAGCCCCCTGGCACGCTGGGCGCGCCCAGCAGAGCAGCGGGACAGGGCGGGGCCGGGGCCAGCTGGGAGGAGTTGGGGGGGGTGGACAGAGGAGGAGGGGGGCGCCCCCACCCCCTTTCCCGTTTCCCGCCACTGCAGCGGCCAATCAGGAGGCGGGTGCCCGCCCGCGGCACAGCCTCCCGCGGCCCCGCAACTCCCCAACGCCGAGTTTTCGCGGGAAAAAAATCAGAGCAGCTGGTAGCGCGGCGGACAGCGTTGGCCGAACGCGCGCTCCGGGGCTGCACGCAGATCCGCGCGGGAGTCCGGGCTACGGCACTCGGCGCCACCGCCGTCCCCAGCCGCGCAGGCCAGAGCGTTGGATCACCGCGCCAGGGGAGGTGAGCGGCGGGGCGGATCGCGGTGCCAGCCCGAGCTGCGGTCACGGGGCGCGGGGACTTGGCAAAACTTTACCGCGTGGCGGGGGACGCGCGATCAGGGTGGCCGCACGCGTGTCCTGGAGCGGGGACTGCTTTGCACTCGATCTCGAGACCCCAGGCCTGTGCCTTGGCACCCCCCGCGCGCGAGGGCGCGAGCGCCACGCCGCGGCAGCTGGGCGGGGGTCGCGCGGCCGGGTGGGGGAGGGCCCGGGGAGCCGCGGGGGAGGATGTCAGCCTCCGCGCCTGCGCGCAGGGCGCCCGGCGATTCAATTGTCGCGCCCGAGCCTGATTTCGCGCGCCCTGAGCTCCCCGGGCGCTTCTCGACCAATAGGAAGCGAGCGGGGAGGAGCGTCCCGGAACGGCGCAGCCAATAAGAGCACGGGCTCAAGTGAAGGGAGGTGGGACTTGGCGTGCGGGGCCCCTCGGTCGGTCCCGGTGGCGGTGGGCGTGGGTTTGCTGGGGCGGCCCGCGCGGCCCTGCGAGAGTGCGGGGAGGACGCCGGGGCTTGGGAGTCAGGTGTCCGGGGAGCGTAGCCCGCTGCGGGACTGAGGTGCGTCTCCTGGCTCGCGGCGGGGGCGGCCGGGACGGGGCGGCCGGTTGCCATGGCCACAGCGGGGCAGGCCGCGTCGCGCACGCGCGCGGGGGCACAGTGAGGGCTCCCGGGGGCTCCGGGGTCGCAGGTCAGGGGGAGTCCTGTCCTCTGATTCTCACTTGGCTGAGTTACCCCCACCTTCCTCCTCCATCTCTGGGGACTTGTGAAGTTCTGGCCCGTTCTGGACTTTTGCAGTTTACAAACCCCGGGAATGAATGAATGAATGAACGACCCAGCCCGGCCACTCGTGGCGGGGCTGGACGTCCCCGGCCGCTGTTTTCCTGTGCATAGGGGTGGTAGGTCCCTCTGGGTGGTCCGAGATGGCGTTTGACACCCACCCTCTGCTTAATCCTCCGCAGTTGCTAGTCATTCAGGCAGTTAAGTCTTTAATTTCCTTTGCCTGGCCCTGGACCAGGGCTGGCAGAATATAAGGACTGCGAATTCTCTTTAAGTGGCCGAGCCCCTGGCGCCCCTATAACGTGGTGGTGAGGAAACTGACCTCGGGTTCTGCTCTGTCCCCCACCTAGCACCGACACCATGTGGGTCCAGGTGCGGACCATGGATGGCAAGGAGACTCACACCGTGGACTCGCTGTCCAGGCTGACTAAGGTTGAGGAACTGAGACGGAAGATTCAGGAGCTGTTTCACGTGGAGCCCGGTTTGCAGAGGCTCTTTTACAGGGGCAAGCAGGTAAGCCCGCCCGCCAGCACCTTTGTTCCTGACTGGTCCAGGCACCCGGCCCCTGCAGCCACCAGCACAGACAGACTCCCCCCCCTCGTCCGGTCCCGCTTCACGTCTCCCGGAAGAAGTCTTACAGCAACCTCAAATGCTTGCGAGGGGGAAGGAACAAAGGCCACACTCGCACATTGACACACCAGGCAGGCAGCTGGCACGCCTATCCCTAGTGCCTGGGCTTTTAAACTTTTATTTTATTTTATTTTATTTTATTTTATTTTAAAAAAACTTGTCTTGAGATAATTTCTAAAGAAAGAAGCCGGAGGTGGCCAACAGGGCTGAGGAATTTCAAAGACGAGCCGAACCGCAGAATGAACGCCAAGGACGGGACCAGGTTTTTGTTCTACAGCACACCCTGATTGCCCACAGCCCACACTCGATCAGTATCAGACCCCGTCCAGGGTGTGGGATTAGAGATCTGGATTAGTTTATTCGGGGTCAGGATGGAGCGCGTGGGTCCCGGAGTTCTGGCCACTCTGGGCAGACCTGGAGGGCGGGGGTGGTCTCTGTGGGATCCCTGCTTACCACATTTTTGCGCTCTCTCCCTGGCCCCCTGCGCCGTTGTTAACATGGTTATTGTGCTAACAGCTGCCTGTGCTTGGGATCTTTTTATCGTTGGCACCTGGGGGTTTGCGCCTTTGCTAGGGGGATGTGAGGCTATGCGGCAAGTGGGTTTTCCTGGGTGGGCCCAGATGTGTGATTGCAGGTCCAGGTCCCCGCTGCTGGGACTGGCTTGGAGTTGGTGATCGTAATCGTTGGTGACGGGACTATGGGACTGGATAGAAAGTCTCAGACCAACTGAAAGTCTCAGTCGGTTTTGTGTGTCCGACTTTGTTGTCGTCGCGGAATTTTTGAGCCGGGTGCTGCTGCCATCTGCTGTCTAGATTGGTAACAGACCTTTTGGTGCAGGGTCTGGGGGCTGGGAGGATCCTGCCCGCTCACTCTAAAGGAGACTTGGTGATGAATTTCTTGGCGGGGAAAGCCGTGCATTGGGAAACCTTCCTTAGCCTCCTTATTGTAAGAGAGTTGAGTATTCATGAAGATCTTAAGAATCCACTCTAGGTGTCATGGTGTACACTTGTCATCCCAGCACTCTGGGAAGCTGAGACAGGAGGATCAAAAGAGTTTGAGCCTAGCTGGGAAACTTAGCGAGACCCTGTCTCAGAATAAAAAAGGACTGGGGATGGAGTTCAGTGCAGTGGCCTTCGGTTCAGTCCTCAGCACCTCCAGAAAAAAAAAATTCCAACAAAAGCTGATCAAAGCAACTCAGGGACCAGACTGGCGGATGGTAGCAGTTTAGCTGTGGCTCGTGCAGCGGTCAGGCTAGCATCCCAGGGGAGCCCAGCTGTGCACTCGATTATCTCCATGGTGGCTGCTTTTTTGGCATCCCAGTGAATTTTGACTGCCAGCGTCTTGCTGTGTAGCTCAGGCTGGCCTTGAACTCACTAGGTAGCCCAGGTTGACCTGGGACTCGAAATGAACCTCCTGCCTCAGCCTCCACATATAGCTTTGATCACCATTCTGATTGGCCTCTGGTGTGTGAGTCTGAGCAGGCACTTCCATCTCACAAAGGCCTCGGAGAGCTAGGTGTGCCTGCTGGGCTAGTGTGGCTGGCACTCTCTTCTCAACGTTAGGGAGTATTACCTGGCGTCCGCTCTGTGCCAGGCACTGGGCCCAGGTTTAGCTTCGAATCTGCAACGTTAGGAAGAGCCATGAACACCTACACGCACCTACCACATTCATTTTACTTACCTCGGCATTTCACATAAGTGTTGTTTCTTTTGAAACAGGATCTCACTAAATAGTTACATAGTTTGGGCTGATTTTGAATTCACTAACCCAAGCCAGCCTCCAATTTGAGATGATCTTGCCTCAGCCTCCCAAGTGCTAGGGTTACAAGTGTGAGCTCAACTCTTTATTTGGTTTGTCACGTAGCGTACCTTATGCTGTGTCCATTCACCAATCCATCTTACTTTTCCATGTCACCCAAACTCAGTCCTCCATTCCATTTGTAATGGAATAAATGCAAGTGTCTGGCACATCAGTGGCCGCTGATGCCGCGGTAACAATAGGAACTCGTGTTTGCCACACGCTTGCAGTGCATGTCTTTAATCAAAGCAGGATACTGAGGATGTGCAGGCCTGGCCCTGACCCCGTGGGGACCCTAGCCCAGCCTGGGGGAGCTGGGATTCGAACCCCGTTAGTAGTTAGCAGAGGAACACAGGAGGTTTCTAAGTGCCCGCCGCCTGCCCCCTTTCTCACGCGCTGGCTTTGTAGGGAATGTGCAGTTGCTTCCCTCTTCCGGGTGAGGGAGCCAAGCCTGAGATCCATGACGCCACTTCCCCAGGCCCTTTGGCGGGAAAGTGGCCGGGAGGCATGGACGCTGTTGCCAGGAGGGTCGCGGTGGGGGAGCAGAGCCCAGAGGAGCCAAGCGGAGTCTGCTCCCGTGCTGGTGCTGGGCCAGACCTGGGGGAAACCAGCCACGGCCTGTGGCGTGCAAGCGGGCTGGTCTTGCCCCGTGTTCTGTTTGTTTGTTTGTTTTTGGTACCGAGGATCGAACTGACCCACCTCGCGCTTGCCAGGCAGGCGCTTGTGCCGCGAGCTCAATCTCCAGCCCTCGCCCGGTGTTCTGGAGCGGCTGTTTTGCGTTAGGCACGAGGCCTGGCACACACTAGGCAAAAGTGCACCCCAGCCCCCCCCCCGCCTTTTTTTTTTTTTGTCTTTTTGAGACAGGGTCTCGCTATGCAGTTAGGCTGGCCTTGAGCTCACTTTGGAGCCCAGGCTGGTCTCGAACTTGCATCTTGCAGCGATCCTCCCGCCTCGGCCTGCCGAGTGCTGGGTTTACAGGCGTGCGCCACCATGCCTGGCCCACGCCCTCCTTTCTCCTGTGGCCTGGCAGCCGGAAGCCCGCAGGAAGAGGGGTTGCCTTCCGCAAGTGGCCATGAGCGTTGGCGAAATGGAGTGACCAGTATGTCCCCTGATTGGTGGAAATGCGAGCTCGTGTGCATACGTGCCCGCGTGCGCGCCCCCGCTTGCGTGTCTGCGTGCGCGCCCCCGCGCCCCGCATGCGCACAGGAGGCAGTTGGCTGCCGGGCTGGAGGAAGGTGTTGGCGCCCTGTTTGTCTTTTAGCTGCCCGTAAAAATAATAACCGTGGTCCTTCACCGGGTCCGGTGTGGTTTTCTGGAGCCCTCCGCGTCCCGAGCGGCTCCGGCTCGCAGTGGAAGCGCAGTGAACTGCGCGTTTGGGTCACGGTGTGGACGGCTCCGCACCCCGGGATGGGGCACTGCAGGCGGCCCCAGCTGAGCTGGGGGCTGCCCGGAGGGTGACGGCCGCCCGCGTCCCCGGACATCGATCGCCCAGGTGAAAACTGCTAATGGGGTAGGTGATTCGGCTCCCGATCTTGGCGCGAGTGGCCCGATTGGCCAAGAGTGTGCTAACTGTCGCAGTGAGTGCTCAGGCAAAATGGTGGCCCAGGGGGACTTCGGAATGGGCGACTTGCTCTGGAGTGCTGCGTCCTTGAGCTGGCGCTTGTTTTGCCTGGGTGTTGGAATTCAAGTGTCAAATACAGTGGCCACCTCTGAGACCCAGGCCCGGTGGCTGGGAAGGTCGTTCCACCTGCAGCCACCCGCAGCCTTCCTTCCTCCTGCCTGGCTTTCTGTCAATGGCGGGGCAGTAAGGCTTGGCTTTTTGGCCCCGTTTCCGTTGAGGTTTATCCCTATGGCAGCAAGAAGCTGCCATAGACCATGAGTAAACACCCACCACCTCAGTAAAGCTTTATCTGTAGCCAGGGCTGATTGCGGGTATCGGGCCCCAACCGCTAGGGAGGCCGAGCCAGGAGGATCACTGGAACCTGTGAGTTTGAGTGAGGTCAGTATAGGCAACATAACAGGATTTCAACCTTAATAAATATAGGGCTGGGTATGGTGGCACATGCCTGTAGTCCCAGCACTCCGGGAGGCTGAGGCGGGAGAGTTGTCGAAAGTTGGAGACCAGCCTGGGCTACATGGTGGGTTCATGTCCAGCTTGGACTACACGGTGAGACTTTGTTTCAAACAAAACAAAACACAAAGGGCTGGGGCTCGGTTCAGTGGTGAGCGCTTGCCATGCTGAGCAGGAACCCGGCCCTGGGTCTCATTTCCAGCATCACAGAAAGAGGAACTGGTGGGTGAGGAGGCTTAGCCCGAGGCGGCGCACGTGCATGTCCCCTTGCACTGTGTCCCCACAGCAGTCCCTTGTCCTGTGGCCTCCGCAGACTCCCTCCCCTGCAAGAGAAAGGCCTGCGACAGGGTGCCCTGTGCCCTCGCCATTGCCCACGAGGCTGCCCGTGGAGGTGTCCTCTGCTGTGGCCTGGGCGGGTAGCAGGTGGCTCAGTTGTCCCCGGCCCTCCACCCTTTAGTGTCTAGGCATTCCCGTGCCCAGGGCTCCCTGCGGCTGTTACTCGTGTGTGTGTTCTGCCCCTGGTGCCCTGCCTGGGTACAGCGTCTCCTTTCCGTGTGTGCCCCGCAACTCTGTGTGGGTCTGAGGTGGACAGTGGGGACCAGAGCATTTTCTAGGCCCCTTTCCAGTGGCCTTTCCCGGCGCTGGTCTGAGACCAGGCAGCCCCGCCCACACAGCACCCAGAAGTCAGCTTCCTGCTAAGCTGTGTGGGGAAAGCCGCCGCTTGTGGCTTCTGTTTCCTGACCCACAGTGCCTCGGGGAGCATTCGGGACACTGAAGTGCACCCCCTAAACATGGCACAGAGGGATAGGAAGTAGGTGGACACGGTAGGCATGGTGAGCATTTATCTATCTATCTATCTATCTATCTATCTATCTATCTATCTATCTGTTTTGCAGCACTGGGGATTGAACTCACGACCTTGTGCTTGCCAGGCAGGTGCTTAGGCCGCTGAGCTAAATCCCCAGCCCTTGTCTTTTTGAGACAGGGTCTCGCTATGCCGTTCAGACTGGCCTTGGGCTCACTTTGTAGCCCAGGCTGGTCTCGAGCTCACAACGATCCTCCTGTCTCAGCCTCCGGAGTGCTGGGATTACAGGAGTGAGCCACCAGGCCCAGCTTTTGTTTTGATTTTTTTTTGAGACAGGGTCCTGGCTGTGTAGTCCAGGCTGGCCTGAAATTTACAATGAGGCAGCCCAGGGTGGCTCCGAGCTCTCAGTGGTCCTCCTGTCTCGAACTTCCAGAGTGCTGGGTTAGAACCGTGCACCAAGCTGGGTGTCAGAAGCCGCAGGCGGCTTTCGGCCTGGGTGCACCGCGATTTATCCACCACATGATACCACTGCGCTCCTAGGGTCTTTTCCCTTCTTTGCCATGCAAGAGTTGCTGACTGCCCTCGCACAGCGTCCATGTGCGGTTGAGTTGGAGGGGACAGGCTTGGTTCCTGGAGGATCGGTGTCCGGCCAGGGCTGTGTGCTTGGACTTTAAGCAAATAATTTCCTTGTCCAGCAGCCAGGGGTGCCCCGCACTCAGCCGTGCTTCCAGGGTCTGCAGTTTGTTACTGTGGTCAGCCGTGGTTTGGTTGAAAATACTGCAGGAAAAATACCGGAAGTACACAGATCACATTCATATAATCTCTTACTCTATGTTGTTACAACTGCCCAGTACTTTGTTTTGTTTTTTGGTGATAACTAGCGATTGAATCCAGGGCTATCACACTAAGAAACATCCTCAGCTCTTTATTTTCAGACAGGGTCTCCCTAAGTAGCTAAAGTTGCCCCAGGCTGGGCTGAAACTTGAGATCCTCCTGCCTCAGCCTCAGTGCTGGAGTGACGTGTGTGCTCTCATGTGTGCTGTCCCTTTTTTTTTTTTTTTCCTCAGGGTGCTGGTGGTGGAAGAGGTCTGTTCGCTGCCACCGCTGAGCTGCACAATGTAGCCTAGGTTTAATTTTTAACATTGGAAATTCCAGTCTAACCTGAGGCGTGACTTTGCCATGCTCTGGTTTTTATATCTTTTATTGACACCATTATCCTTGGGTGACATTTTGGAGACCGTGGCGAACTGGGCTTGACCTTGTCACCCTTGTGGAAATTCAGCACCTGGGAGAGCCTGGGCCAGCGGGTTTAGGGGCTGTGTGGGTTTCTCCCTCCCTCTTTAGACCTTCCTGAAAAGTTCTGGAGTCAACCTCGGGAGGAGAGCCAGCCTGGCCCAACCTCTTCCTTCTGTCCCCGCTGTGTCCTGGCCTGTGTGTGTCCCTCTGCACTCTTTGTTTTTGGAAGCAGGGTTTCATTGTTGTGCAGGCTGGCTTTAAACTTGCTTTTGTAGCCCAGGCTGCCCTCAAAGTATGGCGATCCTCCTGTCTCGGCCTCCCAAGTGCTGGGATGACAGGTGTGTGCCGCCGCGTCCTGCTTTAGCAGCCGCCATCTCTGGGCAGCTCTTCCTCCTCCCTTCCACGTCCTCTCCACAGCCTGGCCTCTGGCTGACCGGGCCCAAACAGGGCTGTGTGCGGCGGCTTCTGTGTCCGGCCTGCTCCCCGGCCATCTCTTGGTGTTGTGTCCTGGCGTAGGATGCTGCACCCTCCTGGATCTGGGCTGCGGTGGTCTCCTGCTGCCCCTTCTGTGTCCCAGTGTCTGGCTCTCCCGCCCCTTGGTCGTCGCTGCCCTTGTCACTGAGAATGTGGTCCCTGCTCTGGCTGTGTGGGCTTCGGATCCCTGGGAACAATGACTTCTCTCTCCAAAAAATCTGTGCTAGCGTGTGGCTGTGTGGCTGGTGGCGAGCCCTTGCCTGGCACAACTAGGGTCTGCCACCATGCCCAGCTGGTTGGTTGTGTTTTTTTTTTTTTGTGATACCAGAGTTGGAGTCCAGGGGCTTCACCCTGAGCCCCATCCCCAGCCCTTTATTTTTTGAGGCAGGGCCTCATTGATTTCCCCAGGCCGGGCTCGCACTTGGAACCCTCCTACCCCAGCCTCCCGAGCTGGGATGACAGATGTGCAGCGCTGCGCCCGCGGCTCACGTTCTCGTCACTGGGTTCAGGAACTGCTGGGTGGCGTCGTCTGCTCACAGCCCTGAGGCTGTCACCAGGTTGACCTCAGGACAGTGTCACCTTCGTGGGGCGCCCTGCACCCCCAGCTTTCCCCTCGTCACCTCTCCCCTCAGCTGGACACCCACAAGTCTACTTCCTGTCTCTGGAGTCGCCTGTCCCGGGCGTTTCCTGTCCATGGGGCCCACACTGCGTCCTTTGTGTTGGCAACGCTCACTGAGCACGGTGTCCTCACGGTTCCACGGCGTGGCGTTGGTGGCCCTGTGCATGCAGTATAGGCGTCCGCGTGACCCTGCGTCCTGCCGCTGGAGGACGTGGAGGCGCTGGGGTCTCTGCAGGGGGCAGTGTGAACCGCAGGGAAGCCACGCGGGGGACAGCTGACCCGTCCGTCCGCAGCTCCCTTTCCGTGCTTCCTGTCCCGTGGACACCAGCTCGGGCCCAGGGCAGATCGCCCCCTGGGACACTGGGCCGGCTTGGGCGGAGGCTCCCCAGAGAAGGAGCCCCAGGGAATGACCTGGGCGCATGGGGCGTCAGGGCTTGTGGGTCCCCTCCCTGAGCACGGGAGTGACCGGGACAGGAGGAGGGGGCGGAGCTGGGGGCCCGAGAAGCTGCCCGGTACCACTGCACGCTGCAGTCTTGGCCGTGTGTCTGCCCGCCCAGACAGGGCAGGGTCCTCCCGCGGGTTCCGGGGAGAGAGGATTGGCCTTGGGGCGGGCGTCCTGGCAGCACCCCTGGCCTCGCACCTGCCGATGCCGGGAGCTCTCCTGTTGTTGGGACAGCTGTCACCGCGTCCAGGTGTGGACAGCAAGTTCCATGCGTGGGCCTTCGGTCAGGTCCCTGGTAGGGGCGATGCCCCTTCCTGGTGACAGACACTGCCGAAACGGTCAGAGACGCTCCCCCACCCCCACACTGACCTCCTGCACCACCCTTTGTGTTCTAGCCAGAGCCTCACTGAGTTGCCCAGGGTGGTCGAATTTGTAGCAGCCTGCCTCAGCCTCCAGAGGCTGGGATGTCCCACGTGTGCCACTGCACCTGTTTGATTTACTGTCCTTTAATGTGGATTTTTTTTTTTTTGAGGGCGTTTCACTGTGCCATTCAGGCTGGCCTTGAGTTCACTTTGTAGCCCAGGCTGGCTTTGAACTCTCAGCACTCCTCCTGCCTCAGCCTCCCGAGTGCCGGGATTACAGGTGTTCGCCACCGTATCCAGCTCCTTAGATGTGATTTAGAGATCCTGTCCTCCATTAGGGGGACAGCAGGTGGTTTGTGCACCCTGAGGCCCACTGCCCGCACGTGTCCGGGGCTTGGGGACACACCGTCTCTGTCTCCGTGTCTCCACAGATGGAGGACGGCCACACGCTCTTTGACTATGACGTGCGCCTCAATGACACCATCCAGCTGCTGGTGCGCCAGAGCTTGGTGCTGCCATCCAGCCAGGAGAGGGACTCGGAGCTCTCGGACACGGACTCGGGCTGCTGCTTGGGCCAGAGCGAGTCGGACAAGTCGTCTACACACGGCGAGGTGGCCGCCGACTCGGACAGCAAGGCCCTGTCGGATGAGGACGCATGGGAGGAGACAGAGCAGGGGCTCTACAAGGTGCGGCTCGGTCCCGGGCATCCTCGGAGACGGCCAGCGCGTGTCCCCTCAGGTTCCTGCCGGCGTGCGCCACCCCTCACGCAGAGACCAGGCGTGGGGTCGCAGGGCCTGCTGTGTGCCCATCACTCCTGCTGGGCCTGCTCCGTCCCTCTGGGCAGTGGGTCTCACCCTGGGCAGTGACTGGGGACCCCAGTGGGTGTCATGACCTGGGCCTGGGGCCCAGCACCCTGCTGGACGTCCGCCCAGAGGAGGGTGCGGCCCGTGTCCCCAGCCCCCCGCGCGCCCGTTGGCTCCCTGCCCGGCCGGCTGAGACTACTGGGCTCCCGTCCCCACAGGTGAACGAGTACGTGGACGCGCGGGACACCAACATGGGCGCGTGGTTCGAGGCGCAGGTGGTCAGGGTCCTGCGGAAGGTGCCGTCGGCGGATGACGAGCCCTGCAGCTCCAGCGCCAGCCCAACGCCCGACCAGGACATCATCTACCGCGTGAAATACGACGAGTGAGTGCCCTGCCCCTGCCGGGTGTCCGCGGGCTGGGCGTGGCGCTGTCTAGGCGACGGCAGTTGGACTCTGCAGGTGGAGAGAGCGGGGCCTCCCCCTCCTCGTCTCCCGATTGCTTTCCAACAGCGCCGAGTGGAACCCAGGGCCTTTGCACGTGCTAGGCCAGTGCTCACCGATGAGCTGTGCCCCAGCCCAATTTTCCCATTTTATTTCTCCACACCACTTATGATTGGATGAAGCCAGCTCCTGTCCCGTTCCTTCCTGGGACGTGCAGCTCCGATCTGTGCCCCAGGCCCTGCGCAGGCACAGTGACAAGGACGATGCCTTGACTAACTGGGCAGAGCAGCCCAGGGTGCTCGAGGCTCAGGGCTTCAACCTAGAGACCCAGGGGAGAGGGTGCTGGCAGGCGGGCCGTGGGGCGCAGAGCTCCTGCGCTGGGTGTGGCCTCTTTCCGTCCCTGAAGCCGGGACCGTGTCTGGCACGTTGCATGCTGGCTCCGGGGAGAGTTACTGGAGGAGCCGGACCGAGCGGATCCCACTGGGTGGGGGTCTGCCAGCTGCAGGCCGGGGGCCAGGGCCAGGTCCAGCTCCTGCTGGGCCCCGGTTCCCTAAGTACAGGTTCCAAGGTGAAGCGTAAGGGAAGCACCAGCACCTGTTAGTGGCCTGGGACTGGGGCTGGGGTGGACCAGACCCCGACCTTTGAGCTGATGGCGGGGCACACCTGTCATCCCAGCACTCTGGGAGGCCGAGGCAGGAGGATTCCAAGCGAGAGCCCAGCCTGAGCAACTTAGTGCCTGGGTGAGACCCTGTTGCAACATAAAGAGATAAAAGGGCGGCGGGGGGAGCTCAGCGTGCGGGCCCTGGGTCGGTCCCCAGTACCACGTGCACGACAGACCTTAGCAGGGAGTTTGATAATGCCTGTTCTTGGTGCCGTAGTAGAAAAAGTAAAGAGCCCACAGCGAGAGAGGCACAGGGACAGATTTGGGGGTGTTCCTTGCTATGTCAGCCTTTACTTATTTGCTGGCAGAATGTTTGTTTTTGGCTTTTTTTTTTCGTTTTTTTCTCCCGAGAGCTGGGATTATAGGCATGTGCCTCTGTGCCTGGCTTAGCTCTACTCCTTTACACCTCTCGTGGCTCTTAAAATAACCCCCTGCAGGCCGGGGATCTAGCTCAGTGGCCTAAGCGCCTGCCTGGCAAGCGCAAGGTTGTTAAGTTCAATCCCCAGTGCCACAAAAAAACCCCCTGCAGTAGCTGGCTGTGGCAGGGACTCCTGGAATCCCGGGGAGGCTGAGGCAGGAGGATCATTGCAATTTTGAGACCAACCTGGGCCAGGAAGTAAGTCCAGCCCTGCCTGACCTGCCTAGCAAGACCCTGTCCCAAAAAGACAGACAAAAAGGCCCCACTCGTCCCGAATAACGACTTCCCATTGTAGTCTGACAGCTGTCTGTAATGCTCACATAAACAGTGCTCCTCTACAGAAATGGCATTGAATCACTTATTTACTTGGCTGACGGGGTCTCACTGTATAGTTCAGGCGGGGCTGGGCCCTGCTGTGTAGCCCCAGCATCACAGCTGCCTCCCGAGCGCTGGGGTTACAGGGCTGGGCCCCACGCCTGGTAGAAAGGACTTTCATTCGGCCACGCGTGCGCGTTGAAAAGTCATACTTTGTCCTCCCTGGGATCCGCCCAAAGGCCGCAGCCTCCTGGCTC
>RJWT010035179.1:0-13520 GCA_004365215.1 Cuniculus paca
TATTTCCATTTTTCAATTTTCCTAGGGTTTAATTTGACTCTTCAGGTAGGTATTTGATGATTAATTAATAGCTTTTATCCTATTATATACATTTAAAATTTTTTTAGACATTTAAATTTCAATCTCATTAGAACACATTAGCTCCACTAACTACCCTCTAATTTGCATGCCACTAAGTTTATAGTTTCTGATTCTATGTTCAAATCCAAAGGATGTTAACACAATAATTATCCTTTTCACACATATCCATGTATTTACTTGGCTATTATTTCCTTTTTGTATTTCTAAATTTTGGAATCATTTTTCTTCTGCCTATAAAACAATAATTTGTTTCTTTTGCTATTATCTAAACTGCCATTTTGTTTTTCTCAAAATCCTGTTTGCTTTCATTTTTGAAAGATATCATTACAACATATAGAATTCTAGGTAGGCAATTATTGCCCTTCAACACATATACACATCTTTTTTTGTCCTTCGAGTGTCATTGTTTTTAGTTAAAAGTCATTCATCAGTCTTGTTCTCTGAAAATAATGTAGGTTAATTTTTGTTTGTTTTGCTTTGTTTTGTTTTTCTGTGCTCTTTTAAAATTTTGTTTCTGTTCAATTTCAGCATCTTTACTATAATTTCCTTAAATACAGTTTTCTTGATATTTACCCCAATTCTATAGTGTCTATTCAATTTGTCATTTAGGAAAAAAACCAAGAATGGTGAGAAAAGATATTTTGAAAGCAGCCTGTAACTAGAAGGACAAATAATGCACTTTAATAGGAAGGAGTCTTTTCTAAACATATGAAACACCACATTAAAGAAATATCACTGAATAGTTAAATACTTCCTCTGCTTAGGGTCAATAAAAATATGTTTATATCAGTTCAATTTATGTGATGTTCTCCCAAGGGGAATATGCAAACCCCTCCATAACAAAATTGCACATCCCTCTGGTGGGTTGGACAGGTTATTCCTTTCCCATATTACCCAAGTAAGAGGACAAGAAGCCACAGTAAGAGGAAGAGGAAAGAGCAAAAAGGAAGGAGAGCAAGGATAAAGCTAGTTCAGAGTCCAGTGATGATGCCCCCTACCAGCCACCAAGAAGCTCACCTCCATTGTGTGATGGTGTTCATCTACTTTTTCCCCACATGCACAAGCAGAGCTGCCCTCTGGATACCAATAATGGATTGTTATCTCCTTCCCAGGCTTAATTATACACCTAGATGCTAGAAAACTGTCCACCATACCAGTTGAAACTCATATCAGAACATTGGAGACTTGCATCATAGTACCTAAGATGACTTGGATCCCAAATAAAAGCAAAAGCTAACAAATATAGAAAATCACATTAGCAAGGACATGACTGCTACAGGCAACTGAGTTAGATAGAAATATTATAGGCAGTCAGACAGGGCTGGGTCCTCAAAGGAGCGAGCGCAGTAGCCCAGATACCTTGCAACTGTGGGGGAGAAAGACACCTCCTGCTGTGGGCCAGCCCTCAAGACAAAAGATCAAACAAATGCACCCACATCCTAAGGACTGATATCCTAAATAGTGTGGATCACTTTGTGAAAGCCAGGAGTCACCATCCCAACACACTAAGGGAAGAATCACTGCTCTTTAAGCATGCCCGCCTGCTACCTGACTCACTGTCTTGGTTACTTTTCTCTCATTGCTGGGACAAAACACCTAACACCCAAAGTGAAGCAAGGAAAGGTTTATTTAGCTTACAGTTTCTAGAGGTTTCAGTCCATAATCAGCTGATTCCAAGGCAGGGCAGCATGGCACTAGGGCAACACTTCAAGGCAGCAGCCAGAGCAAAAAGTGGAAAACAAACCTCTTCTCCTCCCTTATATTGTACACAGGCTGCCCACCTCTTTCAGGATGGGTGTAGCACTCACAAAATCTCTCTTCCCTCCTTTTCACAGGATGAGGATATTTACAAAATAAGAGCCCTGGCTCTCTGCTGAGTCTCTTAAACTTCTAAACTGCTCAAGTTGACACAATATATCAACCATAACAATCCACCCCTTGTCAACTTTGCAACCAGACATATTTCTTTAAATCAGCCTCCAGATACCAAGACATGCTAATTCTTACCATTTTGCAACTTGAACATTATAACACAGCTTTAACAATCCTTAAGAACCAGCAGTAAGTCTATCAACATTACATTAGAAACATAACATTTTGTCCTTAGACACCCAAAGACTCACGCACGTCCCTTTATGCAAAAGGCATTTAGTCTATCCGCAAGAATTGCCGAAGTCCTAACAGTTTAAGCACTGCTGAAAAGTTTAAGTCCCAAGCCTCCTCCAACAGGGAAAGCAAACTCTTAGCTGCATACCCCTGTACAAATGAAAACAAAGTTAAACACTTCCAACATGCAATGGCACAAATAGACATTACCATTCCAAAAGTTACAAACAGGAGAGTACAAAGCATTGGGGCCAAAACAAGTTCAAAATTCAGCAGGAAAAATGTTAAGTCCTATAGTTACACATCCAGCATCTGAAGCAATCTGTGGCAAATTGTGAGCTCCAAAGGGCTTGTGTGGTTCCACCCCTATGGCACTTCTAGTGGTCACCAATCCCATGGCATCTCTCTTGTGCTGGCTCTGCTCCCCCATTGCAGGTTTCCTTAGATGATCCACATTCCTGGCTTTTCCGAACTTCTGGGGTCTCCAATGGGGCTTCCACTGCACCTTTGGCTTCACACTCACAGCTTCACATACTGCCCTCTCAGGGGCACACTGTCTGGCCTCCCAGGCCTTCTGAAATTGGGGTGGAAACCTCTTTGACCTCAGAACTTGTGCATTCTATGTGCACCTAAAACCAGCAATATGTGGATGATGCTGAGGTCTGCTGCCAGTTGGAGCAGTAGCCAGACTTTCCTCTCTCTTGGCTGTAGGGGTCAAGTGCCTGGATAACTGGGCACTCTGAATCTGATTGTGAGGAACAGATACTCTATGCCACCACCATTCTGGAACCTCTTGGGGCCTCTGCCACCATTCTGGAACATGGTGCTCTGAGGCTTTCTCCTCAAAGCAGTCTTTCACTTTTGCAGTTTTAAAGCTACGAAGGTTCTAGAGTTACTGCTTTTTGCACAGCCTTCAGGCCATCTTTTCTATTTCTCTGTTCCTTCTCAGCAGTCAAGGTCTCAGCTCTATCTTTGCAGTCCACAGCTTTATGGGAGCTTCCTTTCTGACCAAACTCACAACATTTTAAATCACCCTGCTGGGCTCTTTGCTCTGGATTAGCAACATAAATCTGGCTAAAAACCCCCAACAATAGCCATGCCACAGCCTCAGCATTCACCTGCCTTGAAATTTCTTTTACCAGATTAATTAGTCCACTGTCCTTTACTTTAGTCCTAGGCAAAGTCTCTGGACATGAGCAAAATGCAGACAAACTTTCTGTCAAGCCATAACACACATTGTCTGGAGTCCAGCATCCAATGGAGTCCTTCTTTCCAGCAGAAACCTCCTGAGCCTGGTGTTTACTGGCAGGCTATCAGCCTTCTGGTCTCCTGAGCTCTGACCAGAACCTCCCCTACAGAACAGGCTAAGCTGTTCTAGCGCTATGTATTCAGGAAACATCTCTGAACCTTTTTGAACTCTTCCCACAAGCCATTCCCAAAGGCTCTTGAACCACATGGTCAGTTACAGTCACAGCAACAACCCCACTCCACTGGTACCAAATTCTGTCTTGGTTAGTTTTCTCTCGTTGCTGGGACAAAACACCTGACACCCAAAGTGAAGCAAGGAAAGGTTTATTTAGCTTACAGTTTCTGGAAGTTTCAGTCCATGATCAGCTGACTCCAAGGCAGGGTGGCATGGCACTGGGCAACACTTCAAGGCAGCAGCCAGAGCAAAAAGTGGAAAACGAACCTCTTCTCCTCCCTTATATTGTACACTGGTCACCACCGCCCCCCTTCAGGGTGGGTGTGGCACTCACAAAATCTCTTTTCCCTCCTTTTCACAGGATGAAGACATTTACAAAGTAAGAACCCTGGTTCTCTGCTGAGTCTCTTAGTTAAACTTCTAAACTGCTCAAGTTTACACAATGTATCAACCATAACACTTGCTTCCCCATTTGTCCCTGGTTTAATCAATTTTACCTGAGCAACTAATCTTATTGGTTGACCATAGTTCTTTCCCACCTTATGCCCACCTTACGAGTTCCCATGTTTTTCCCACCTTGGACCCATCTCACCTTGTGGTTTTGCTCTATAAAAGTTCCTAAAAAGAAAGTCTTTGGCAACACACTTGAGACCCCTTCTGTCTCTCTCCCAGATAGAAGCTTTTTTTCTCTCAATAAATATATTCTACTCTTAGCCTCTGTTGTTCCTACAATTCATTCTTCACTTTTAGAGGACACGAACTCATACTGGATATATAGTAGGTTGGATGTTTCATTCCCCTATATCATGACCACAACCATCCTGCAAATCCTCATTTCAATTTTTCATGAAAGAATCATAAATTAAGATTAAGTTCAATGCTGCTAAAATGAAAAACTGGAAAATAAGTGCCTTAGTTACTTCTATCATTGCTAAGACAAAATACACCCAAAGTTAAAGGAAGAAAGTTTTATTTCAGTTCGCATTTTGTAGAGGTTTCAGTCATAGGCAGCTGGCTGCGAGACAGGGCAGCATGACAGAGGGGCATTGCAGAGGAGAAACTGTCCATGGCATGGCAGGGTAGGCAGGGTAGCAGTAAGTAATGAGCAGGAAGCAGCAGTAGTAGCGGTGGCAACAGCAGCAAGCAAGCAAGTCAGTCTGCCTTCATTTTTCATCCAGGGTACCCACACTTTGGGCAGGGCCACCCAAACCCAGGGTGAGGCATCTTGATCCCAGCATCACACCTTTAATTCCAGTATCACACTGTTGTTCCAGCCAGCTCTGAAAAATTCTATCTATGACTTCATGAGGCTTTGCAGGGACATCTAGACACCAGCCATAACTGTAAGTTCTACAAACTTTTGATGAACATAAAACACAGACAGCCTGGTGTTTTGACCACTGTCAGCTACCATACTTCCTATGATGATGGCATAGTTTAGATCCTGAATGTTACAGGGAACTTGGCAAGAGGACCAGCTGCTATGGTTGGGACATGATTTGTCTCCCAAGTTAACATCTGGAAGATTGGTCCCCAGTGTAGTAGTACTGATATAGGGGTTAAGAGATGGACCCTAGTGGGAAATGATTAGATCATGTGATTGAGGGGTCTGTCTGGCAAGAGTGACTTAGGTCTCATGTGACTGGATTAGCTCTTATGAGAGTGAATGCTATAAAGCAAGCCCAGTCCATGCACCTGACCCCAAGGGCATATGACCAGCTCTCTTCTCTGCCATGTTGTAATGCAGCCCTCACCAAGACACCAGAACCATGCTGTTTGGACTTTCCAGCACTATTACTATGTATCGAATAAACCTATTCACTTTTTAAGTACTTTTGGCATTTTGTTATAGCCATATAAAATGGACTAAAACACCAGTCATCTCCTGGCCTCTCCCACCAGCAAAGGCAACTTCCCAGCACACACAATGAGTACATTTTCAGGAGGGTCTAAACCCACTCCAGGCCTGAGACTATCATCCCTGTGATGAAAAAAGAGAAGAGGTGATAAAGAGGCATGATTTCAAGGTTACATCATTGACATAAAGTTTCACATTCAGCTTACATTTAGCTTCCCTTATTATGTTATTAACAAACTCTTCCTCTTTTCTGATCCCTGACCCATGAGAGCATGAGTTACTGCGTCAGGGAAATTACACCCCAGTCCTGATATCTGTTTTTGTACAAACACCCATAGTTTTTGCAGAGACACATATAAAGCTCAGGGGTGAAAGAGCTCTGCCATCTGAATTGCTAATGGTTCTGCCACGGTAGGGGTGAGATTCTCTACCACCTGCTGTGTGCTGCCCTCAACTGAGAGCAGAAAATGATGTAGATGCTCAAATAAAAGTATAAGTGTTGCACTGAAACTAAAAATTTAAATAATCAACCACAGGAGCTTAGATTTAAGCCAACACTCACATATTTTTAGCCTCCAATGCCACCAATACAATTAAACAGCTGTTTAAAGAATAATAAAACAAAATTCCCTTGCACCAGACGATAAAATGGGATACTTTCCATCCATTATTCCTATTATAATTTTCCATTTTGTGTGTCCAATTATTTTAAGAGAAATTTTACCTGGTATGGTCAGTTAGCAGCACTTTTCCACCATTTTCCAGGCTGAAAGTACGGCTCTTATTTAAATAGCATTCAGAGAAGCCTCTGCATGACTAAGACAACTATCAATAACGCAAATGGCAGCACCCACTTCCCTTTCATGTACCCCAAAGGACAGCCCCCTGTTTCTACGGAAGAAGGGTTATGCAGCTTTGCCCTCATAGTTCAGAAACAGCTTACAAGAAAAAGGAAGCAGATACCTCGGGACTGCACACAAGATGCTTCTGCAGCCTGGGTGATGCCTAGGGCACTTGCAGAGCTGAATGCCAGGATGCAACAGCAAATGCCAACAGGCTGCATACCAGACAGCCCTACTCCACCTGAGTCTTCTCCCTCACCCCTCTTTCTCTTTTCGCAATTTACTGCTTAGCTGCTTTCCTCCATTCTCCCAGGGACTGGGAAAGAAGTAAAGGACCTAGAGAAACTGCTAGAACCTAGCTCCTATCCAGCTGGAGTTGGTCTGCTCCTTTGTCTCTGGACTCTCTCCCTACAGAGAAGATTAGGACCCCCACCTGGCCCACCATTGGCCTGAATCAATGCACCATCCATTTATTTGCACAAGTATACAAATGTCTATTTACTAGTGATATCTGTAGCTTCCACTATGATTCTGGGCAGTTTAAAGCAGTCTAGATAGAAACACAGCTTGGCATAGAAAGCAGTTTCATCTGAGTATGCCAGAATCCAGAAAATACAATCCACATGTCAGACAGGCTGGCACCCAGAGAAGGCTGGCCAGCTAGAGATCCATAGATTTGATCTGGCTCCAGCCTCCTCCAGGACAAATACCTGGTCTATTGTTCCATACTGCTGAATTTCATTCCCTGCTAGAGAACAGAGTCCTAGAAGAAAGAAACATCCACATAGGAGTTTCCAGGTGACTATGGGCATCCCTTGGCCTGTTTTCCACCTCCCAAATCCACCCAAAAGGAGGAGCTCAGTCCCCAGTTCAGTATGCGAATATGGCCTTGCAAGTATCCATTTGGAAAATCACATCCCTTTATGGGTACAGTGGTAGTTAATTGATTGTCATCTTGAGTGGGAAACACCCAGGTGAATTGAGTCAGCATGTTTCTGGACACGGAAGACTCAGTTTAAGGAGGATTATTGTTGGCAAGATATAAAAGGAGAATGGGAGGGACAGGCTTCAGTTGACTTTCCCTGGAAAAGTTTCTTTGCAGATGATTTTTCCTCAGGAGGACCAGCTGCTGTTCTCTTTGAAGGAGCTCCAGTCTTTGCCTTTTCCTTGGGCATCATCTTCTGGTTTTCAGCACTGATTCTTCAGCTTCCATCACTGGCCTTCTGGCCTACTGTTGCAGACTCTATCTTCTACTGCTGAGCCTTCAACCTCCCAGTGTAGACCCCTCAGTCTTCCATTGAAAATCCTTTGGCCTCATGGTGCGGACTGGTATGGGACACTGCTGTGGACTCCAGGCCTTTGGCTGGATCCTTTGGATCTCTAGCTTGTGGACAGATCTTTTGCACTCCTACACATTTTACTCTGTGGGTGGCCATTGTAGGCCAATCGTGTAAATTTCTGTGTTCTGAATTAAATTGATTCAGTGGATGCACATTCTTTGAGGAGCCTTGCCCCAGTCCTGAAAGCTTTTGTAAGCATTGACTAATACAGGTACTAGCATAACATCCTTGAGAATGTTATCCCAGGGAGCTTATCAGATGTAACTGGTTTTTCAACTTCTCCCAGGAAGAAAGTAGCCTGCTAGGGTAGGACAGATAATGTTTACCTAATGCATAATGAATCCCCTTTTTCCAAGTTCCCTCACTCTGAGGATGGATGCTACTCTGGGTGTGGAAGACACCTCTGAAATTTGAAATAGCAGATTCCAAATTCTTCTCTAATTGGTGGGGAAGAAAGCACAAGACATTATCAACATTCTCTCTGCTTATAGCCTCAAAGATTTTTGATATCTGCAGCCCTCTTAATTTCATATAAAATATTTCAGAAAAGTCAAATTGGCCCTTGTCAGGTAAACTTTGACTTTTTGAAAGGAGCCAGACAATAATTCAACCCTAAATAGCAGTATAGAGTGACAGAAAAATAACTCTGAAATGTGTATTGAATTTTTGTAAGCACAGCTTACTCTTACTAGTACTTTAAAATTATTTCTCCTCAAAGTTTGAGCAGAAATTTCATAAAATGCAAACATCAGGATACCTTTTCTCCATGAATTCTTTTCTATTACCGTAACACTTTCCACTTCCATCCTTAAGCCTGGCTATCACTCCAGTCAAGAATTAAATGAAGTAGGAATCATCACTGCTCTTCTCTTAGCAGGAAGCTTATGATAAGTCTAATAGATTATACATGGGGAAAAAAATTTACAAAAAGCAGCATAACCATTACAGCTAAATTTTCTTCTAGAAAATAAAAGTGCATCTTAAAGTAAATGGTATATTTTCTTCCTTCTTCCTAATTTGAAACTTGAAAGTCAAAGGGTTGGAGTTTCAACATGCACATTACTCATTTTTCTGCAGGCACTTTTCTCCATGTTAAGAGACTACCATTTGCTCTCATCAGTTTAGATCTTTTGTCTGACATAAGACTCATTCCAAGAGATAAAGTACACAACCAAGTACCATGAACTGCACACATTTTACAGCACCCTGCCTCAACAAGACAGTGCAAAACATGTTAGTGTCAAAGGGCTGGCTTCATCTGTCAAGAAACGACATTTAAAAGCAAAATTGGAGGCTAAAGGAGCATACATAACTTACTCAATCTATTAAAGAGGAGAAGGAGGTATTCTGTAGCACAGAACTCTTGTCAGTGTTAACACTTTTTGATAAAATTCCCTGTGTCTGTCAGGAAAAACGAGGGTACAAAACAGAAACAAGCTACAACCCTTAGCACTTCCAAGAATAATGCAAATTTCTCACTCTGTTGCAGGTCCAGGGAGGTCAGCAGAGCAGCAGAGCCATTAGCACAGACCAGTGTTCTGAAGCCTAAAAGTGACATCACTTCTACCAACCTACTCACCAGAACTGGTCAAGAGGCCAATTCAGACTTCTTAGGCTGGGGAAATCCAGTTCTCCTGGACAGTCATGCATGTGATATTGGTGGAACAATAACAACTCTAAGCACATCAACTACCACCATGTTTGCACAAGTTTGGGTGTTAAAAAGTTGACACTGATACTCAAAGTTATTAACACTAACCATCCTCCAATCACATCGAGGGTCCTTTACATGTACTCCACCTGGATCCATCTAGGCCAATAAATCCTGAACCTCTAGGATGGAGCCCAGCCATCAATATCTTTTCAAAGTTTAACACATAATGATTATAAGGACCTCTCTAAGAGTTTTATAACCTCCCTTCTATCCCAAACGTGGTTCAGTAGTGCCTTCACCTGCCCTTCACCCAGATGAGTTTAGATCACTCAAAGATGCAGCTTCCCAAGCAAGTGTAGGAGAAAATAGACCAGCCAGCATTGCTAAGGCAGAGAACTCTCCAACTTCAGTGTTCAAGAGAAACATCTGAGGGTCTGGATAGGTCTACATAGTAAAGGGCCCCATTGCCCACAGCTCTAATCCATGGCATCCATTGGCATTCCCCAGCCCAGGGATCTGCACTTTCTCTTTGTTGTCCAAGGATAGAACACCTTGTTTCAAACAAGTGGAAACCATGTGAGAGCAGGACTTTCAGATGATTTTGGTAGATTCTGGTCTTTTTCCTCTCACCTTATTCACACTGTCATTCAGTCCTTCCACTGGGTAGTCACTGACACACTCCAGGTGCCAACCAGGGTCAGGCCTCAGACCAAATAGAAATGCCTCCAGAGTGCTACAAACCCTTGTTTTTCTCAATGTGCTAGTCCAGGCACAATGCCTATGTTCCAGTGTTAGTCAGTCACAGGTTATAGAGTTGGCCTCCTCACCTGTCAAGAACTTCTTACAGTGATAGAGTACTCAAAACAAAGACCATCAGCATCTACAGGCCCTGTACTCTTGTACAAGGATAGTAGGTGGTATTTCAAGGGAAGGCATTTCACCAGTAATCCCTAGGAGGCACAGCAGGGCTCTTCTGGGACAAATCTTATATGGTACAGAGTATAGTAGCACAGCACAGGGCTGCTATTACTGACTGTCTGAAATACATCCCCAGGATTAAGTAGCCAAAGGTGCCAGGGCATCCCCAGTAGCTCTGTATTTAGCAGCCTCTCCTGCCAACAACAGAAAAACCAGACTTTGTCCCCAAATGACTGTTTCATTTGCCTTAAGATCTCTTCCTGTAAACTGGGAGATTAGCAGTCAGTATCTACCCTATAAGGATTGTGGAGATGGCTTTGGCTGCTATTATTACATACCACAGGCTGAGTGGCTTAAACTGCAGAGATTTGCTTACAGTTCTTGAGGCAAGAAGTCCAAATCAAGGTGTTGCAAGGTTTTTTCCCCTGAGGCCTCGATCTTTGGTTTGTAGAGATCCACCTTTTCTCTGTGCTCTTACCTGGCCTTGCTTCTGTGGGGACACATTCCTAGGATCTCTTCCTCTTCTTATAAGTATACCAGTCTTATTGGATCAATACCTGCCCCCTTATTACCTCCTTAAAAGTCATATCCCAAACACAGTCACATTTGTAGTAAGAATTTCACATATGAAATTTAAAGAGAAATAATTCTGTTCACAACAGTGATATTGTGAGAATTAAATGAGAAAACATTTAACCTTTAGTGTGGTATCCCCACAGTATGTTCTGTGCTTCTTGACTGAACCACTCCCTGATATGTCCAGCTACTCTCATCTCTCTGAATGGTGGTGATGGTGGCTACTACACAGACTTTGGACCAAATTCTAAAAGTAGCAGTGGCTATGGTCTGGTACAAGCCTAGCTTTTGGATGAGTGTACTTCGGCTTGGTGGTGGAAGGCCAACTGATCTGCATGGCATCTGTGCCTAGTGTGACAAACCCTGATCTTTCCATGAAGGATAATCCAAGCAAATATGTCTCTATTCCTACCAACAGCCTACACCAATCCTGCACTCACCTGTTCATGACATCTGCAGGCAGGGGCAGGGCCTTGATGGGTGAGAGGCACGCTGCCCATTCCTATAGTCAGCTCGTTCAGACCACTGAGCAGTAGAACCCAGACAGGGTGCAGGAGGTCATTGAAAATTTAGTCTTACCTTATACTTTAGGAAATCCTCTGGATTTCTGCTGTATCTCAGTTATACCTGCAAAGTCTAACCCCACAATGGAATTCCAACATGTGCTAAGTGAATTTACACATGTCACCTTGTTCAGCTCTGATGGCAGCTCCACAAATGTGTACCATACTCCCAGTGCATGCAGAAGGGAAGATTAGGACCCAGATACCTGCACATCCCAGGTCATACCACTAATCACTTGAACTGAGATATAAATGGAGATATGAATGCTGACTCAAAGCTCCCCTCTTTCCACAGTACTGCCCGGTCCCAAACACCGGTGCAATTGGTTGAAGGTTTGTGTCCCACAAATTCATACTTTGAACTCTACCTCTCAAAGTGATGATATTAGAAAATGGGGCCTTTGGGAGGTGGTTAGCTCTTCAGAGTGGAGACCTGAACAATGGGATTATTGCTCTTCCAAAAATGATGCTATGAGAAGTTGGCTGTCTGCAGCCCAGAGTTGAGTGGTCCCTTATCGAACCCAATCCTGCTGGCATTCTAACCTCTGACTTCCAGCCCCTTGAACACTAAGCTGCCTGTTGGTTAAGTTGCCCAGGCTGTGGGACTGTGTTATAGACTAATAGACTAGGATCCAAGCCTAAATTTCTGTCTGATCAAAGAAATATCATCTCTGTTCCTCATTAGTCTATGGTTAGAAAAAGTCATGTTTAGGGAAACATAGCAGCTGCTGGAACTATGCATGGAGTTAGGCCACTTAGCACTGTCATTTCTTTTACTCGTGTATTCCCTTCCATCTCTCCTTCCCCAAAATAATGTGGAGCAATTCCTGTTAAGTGATATATCACCATCATTAATTGAATAGCAGGTCATAACTCCAAAAAGCAGATGCCAACATGTCAGCCAAGAAGCAAAATCTGTGACCCTGGATCCAGCTGGGTTCCAAAAGTCCCGTAAACCAGAGCAAGGAGGGAAACAAGCTAGTAGCATAGTGTTAATCAGCAAATAGCTACAGGGTAAATATTTTCCTAAACCAAAGATGGAAAACCAGTATTTGAACTTTCGTTTCTCTTGTTTTCAAAGGCACCTTGTGCTCCTGAAGGTGTGAAAGTGATTTGGTCACAGTTAGTGAAGCAGGTCGCTCTGACAGACAGGAAAAGAAAAGAGTCACAAAGATGGTGCCCTACAGCCAAGTCAGCAGGCTGCAGACAATTAAAGAAACAAGTAGAGAATCTGGAAACAAGGCCCTGGGCCCAGCAGGTCATGCTGGGAATCCCTATTCCCTGCCCTCAGTATATATTTCTAAGCACTAAACAAGCATGTTGCTCAGAGACACCAAATAACATTCTTATTCTCTCCTCACCTTCAGGGTAAGAGAAGAACAGGCTGGAATTTGAGGCCTTAGGAAGATGGCATAGGAGCCTCATGTCTTAGACAAAAGTACTGTTTCACTGGCAGGGACCAAAAGTGTTTTCACCATCTCATAGGGACCTAGGAGTTTACTTCATCAAGGACTTTGAAACTGATTTTTTTTTTTGTCAAATGTTACAAAAAATCTTGAGTGAAATGTTCCCCTAGAACTCACCCCATTTGCTACAGTCACAGCAAAATGAACAGAAGTCCATGGCCTATTAACTGGGGCTGTTTCAGTGAGTCACCATGGCAAGCACAGCTGCTATGGTCACAGTCAAATGCTCAGCCCACAGATGGCCAGGCAAGGGGCAGACATCCACACAGCCCCTGTGCACAAGTTCATATGGAGAGACAGGAACTGAATTTGTGAAATCACAGAAGCAGCATCTGTTCCAAGGAGGTCAGTCGTACTATTAATTTCTGTGTGGCAACATCTGTCTGGTTGTCCTCTCACCACACCAATGTGATGGGTACTGGGGAAGCTGGAAGAGGCCCCATCTCATCACCAAAGAGTCTTCAGCAATGAGATGATCCTAGAGAGTCCCGCCCTGTCTCCCAAATGAAGTTACCACCTGTACCTTCTCAGGGTTCTCCCTGCCCCCAAAGATCATGGGGAGAGGTAACCCCACACAAGCCACCATGTGATGATCAGGTCTCTTTCAACACATACACTTCTCTGAGGGTTTCAGCTGCTTCTTAGCCTCAAACAGTCTCCAGTTTTCTCCCTCTTTCAGAGGAATGACAAAAA
>RJWT010035180.1:0-13518 GCA_004365215.1 Cuniculus paca
ATAGCTCATTTCTTGTTATCCGACTTGAAGACCTGTAATGATATTCTCTTTTATCTGGTTTTATACTACTTTGTTTTGTTTGAGTTTACTGTCTGTAAATGTATGAATAACCATTTTGAAGAAAGCAAGAGACACTAGGGTAACCATTGTTATTCTCCGGTTGTTATGTCTTAAAAACCTGTATACCTTGCAGTGTTCTTTTGAAATGCTATTTTGTGTTTGACTCTATTCTGTCTTCTTTTGCTTTTCTCGTTTTGTTTTGTTTTGTTGTGTACTATTCTCTTTAAAATAAAAAAAAAAGAAAGTCTAGATAGCCCAGTGTCTGTAGTAGAGAGAAAAGGATGTGGTTATAAAAGACAGGCTAATTCCCTTGTTAATTAATTTAAACTGGATCATGGAAGTAAAGAAGAATCACTAAAGATTTTTTAGACAAATAAATTTGAAACTTATTTGCCTGTAGTCAAAGAGAATACAAATGGACATGGACATGTAATAGAGGATTTGTAGTGGAATCTGGGAGAAAGACTCTGAAAGGAAGCAGGGGAGGAGGAGCAGCAAAAGTCCAGAAGAAAATGTGTAAAATGAAATAAGTGGGAATTGCAGAGCCCCATGAGAAGGTGATGGTG
Organism: Cuniculus paca; assembly: GCA_004365215.1. Classification (NCBI taxonomy): domain Eukaryota; kingdom Metazoa; phylum Chordata; class Mammalia; order Rodentia; family Cuniculidae; genus Cuniculus; species Cuniculus paca. Next base: position 627 of record RJWT010035180.1, read on the forward strand.
AGAAGGCATGGACAATCACCAGACTCCACGGAGTCGAAGGGAGCAAGGAATGGGAAGAAGCCACAGGCTCCCTCATTTGTTGTATCTAATTTCCATATTTAGAAAATAAAGGCATTATTTTTGGCAGCTGAGATACTGTAAAACATAATCACACAACAAAACACAAAATGTCACAACTAGAAAGCCCAGAATTTTAAACAGATAAATATTAAAAGGTGAATACGTTTTGTACACTTAGAGAATTATATCAGATGTGCATCTCCTAGTGTGTCATGTGAAACTCAGAAATGTTTTTACAGTTTGAGGATTTCTCCAATTTTAAAAAATTAGGCCCAGGGTTGGAATACTAAATAGCCAGTGATTTTTAAAATCTGCGTGAAAAATCATCCAGTTTCACCCTACAATTCTATTGAGGTAATAGAAAGAAAATTCTTTATCAAGAACATACAGGCACCTCAAAGCCAGAGATGTTTGAGTGTGTACACATGTCGTGTGTTCCTGGCTGTCTGAACCTCGCAGATGAGCAAATGAAGCTCAGAGAGCTCAAATAAAGACACACTCAGTGTCCTTGGGCAATTACTGGCAGAAATAGGAGAGAAACCAAGTCTCATGATAGCTCTTTTAAGGACATCTCTTTACTGTACTACACTGATACATCTTAAAAATTAGTGGTTGCAAAGTAGAAAATAATCATTTGCACATGGACAGAGCCCAAGCAGAGGCTCTGGTGAAGTGAAGTTCATGGCATCGAGCAGAGCCACAACTAACAAATAGTGATGAATGTGCCGTGTGTGGAGTTTGATGATTCCTAACAAAAACCCGCAAAGGAGAATTTTGGCAGTGTCAGGTCAAATTTCAACGACTTTTGCTTGAGATTCCTCTCTCCTGGGTTCTCCTGAGGCTGATTAGACAGTGACTAAGTCTTTAGACAAAGTCTCTAGACTTTGAGATCCTTGAGCTTGCTGTCCTGTAAGAGGCAGACTAGCAATGATTGTTAAAGTTAAAATAGCTCCTTGGAACTTATAGTAGGGCAAGCAATTCAGATTCTCTTTGGAAGATGCAGATATCAGGCAAAGCATGGGATAAAAACATGCTGTCAATTAGGTTTTACTCATAAGAACTTAAATAAGCAAAGTCATGTATGAGCTGTATCTTCTCATGGTTTTACCTCTTAATTCTGGGTTGCAGCAGTAAAGTTATTACTTTCTACCTATTGGCCAAAAGATAAAAGAATTGTGATACAACACACAGGAACAAATGAGAACATTCTTTGTTTTTCTGAGTAATGAAAATAATGATGAAACCAAAGCAACATATGTCTACAAAGCAACCTAAACCTCACATACTTAACTCAGGCAGTCCTTCTAATGGTAGCTGCCAATTTAACGTCCAATTCACAATACCTTATATTTATGGCTTTCTTCTCAAGATCGCTAAGACTTGAGAAAATAAAATCACCAAATGAAGAAGTGGGGAAATCTCTTTAAAACATATAAATATGTAAATAAATTGAAATAGCTTTAAAAAATGTCACAGGAACTGGTAGTAATAAAATGTTTTGGTTCTGTAAAGCAGAGAGTAACTTGGGCTTGGTATTTGTGTGGATGAAATTTCAGTGGAAAGAAATTTCCAGTGGAAAGAAATTTTGATGAAATTGAGATTGAGTGTATATGTTTAAATGTATTTTCTTTTGTTCCTTGGAAACTCTTACAGATATTGTAGTCTGTTCAAAAACACTGAAAAAGTGATGCTAACTCAAGTGAGGATACAGTGTTTGAAAAGACTTTGGGAGACATACAATAATCAATTTTGAATATTAAACTGATGTTGAGAGGAAGTATAAATGGGAAGGTGGGCTGGACCTTGATAAATTGTAGCCTGGAGGATTGGGAAGTGTATGAAAATCTGTTGACCATGGATGCACTTTAGTTATGTAAATCTCTCTATTTATTTACTTATTTATTATTTAAGAGAAAAAAGACACAGAAAAGGTAAACAAAAATCAAAAGAGACAAACAACAACAACAACAACAACAAAAAACCCAAAACTGTAACAGTATAGTTTTACAAAACAAGATGATAGGAATTAAACAATGATCATAATATTGCATATTGTTACCTTGAAAAGGGTTGTTTAGATAACCAGATATAGACATAAAAAATTGATCTAATCATATGAGTATTAACTGTTCTTTTCCCAGAACTAATACAATTAGTAGTATAGCAATTTTAACTATCTTATGTATATATATATATATATATATATATATTATATACAAATTTATGTCTTTTTACTTTTCCCTTCCTTCTTTCCTACTTTCCCTACCCCAGTTACTTTTCCTCTTTGAGCAGTTTCTTATCCTTACACAATATTTATTGTAGATTTTGAATCACATTTACTATTTCACTTTCTTACACTAGGGAGACAATTTGGTATTTACACATGTGAGTTGGATTTATTTCACTTATGAGTATGGTCTCAAGCTGCATCCATTTACTTATAAAAGCCTCAATGCAATCTTTCTTTATAGCTTAGTAGTACTCCATTGTATAAAAATACCACATCTTTTTATTCATTCCCCTATTGATGGGCACTTGGGTTGTTTCCAAGATTTGGCCATTACAAATTGTGCTGCTATAAACATGGGTGCACCTACATCACTGTGTTATGATGTTTTCAATTCTTCTGGGAAAATGCCCAGAAGAAGGCTAACTGGGTCAAGTGGAATCTCGAATCTTAGCTTTTTGAGGAATCTCCACACTGATTACCACAGTGGTTGCACCAGTCTACACTCCCATCAACAGTGAAGAAGGGTTCCTTTTTCTCAACAGTCCCTCCACCATTTGTTGTTGGTAGATTTCTTGATTTTGGCCATTCTTTCTGGAGTGAGATGGAATCTCAATGTTGTTTTAATTTGCTTTTCTGAAATAACCATTATGTTGAACATTTTTTCATGTATTTATTTTCTATTTGTGTTTCTTCAGCTTGGAAGTGCATATTCATCTCAGATGCTCATTTTTGGATTGGGTCTTTGAATTTTGGAGGCTTGATTTTTTTTAATGCTTTATATGTTCTAGGTAGAAGTCCTTTGTCTGAGGGACAGTTGGCCAGGATATTTTCCCAATTCATGGGTTTTCTTTTAACTCTATTGGTGATTTCTTTCGACATGCAAAAACTTTTTAATAAAACAAGATCCCAGTTGTTGCTTCTGGGAAGTATTTCCCATGCAGTTTGATTTTTGTTCATGAACTGTCTGCCTACCCCTATGTTATCAAGACTTCTACCTACTTAGTCTTCCAGCAAATTTACTGTTTCTGTTTTAAAATTTAGTTCTTTGATCTATTTTGACTTTAGTTTAGCACATGGTGATAGGCATGGATCTAGTTTTCAGCATATGAAAAGCCAGTTTTACCAGCACCACTTATTAAAGAGGTTATCTTCCTTCCAGTGAACATGTTTGCACCTTTGTCAGTGATGAGGTGGCTCAGTGTGTTTGTAGTTGTGGTTGTATCTTCTAATCTATTCCATTCATCTTCAGGTCTGTTTTTATTCCAGTACCATGCTGATTTTATCACAATAGCTTTATAGTATAACTTCAAGTCAGGGATTGTGATGCTTCCTGCCTACCTTTTTTGCCCATAATTCCCTTAGCTATCCTAGGTCACTTCTGGTTCTTGATGTATTTTAGGAATGATTTCTCCAGATCTGTGAGGTATGCAGATGGTATTTTGATGGCAATTGCATTAAATCTGTATAACAATTTTGGGAGAATAGCCATTTTCACAATGTTTGTTCTTCCTATCCATGGACAAGGAATATCTTTCCATTTTCTGAGATCCTCTACGATTTCTTTTTTGAGTAATGTAATTTTCAATGTATAGATCTTTTTCTTCTTTTGTTGGATTGATTCCCATGTATTTCACTTTTTTGGATGCTATTATGAAAGCTGTGGTTTCCCTTATTTTTCTTTCAGGGAGTTTGTTGTTTGTGTACAGGAATGCTGTTGATTTTTGAGTGTTGATCTTGTATCCAGCTACATTACTGAATTTGGTTATTACACTTAGAAGTCTTTCAATGGAGTTTTGGGGGGTCTTCTAAGTAGAGTATCGTATCATCTGCAAATAATGATAATTTAATTTCTTCCTTTCCTATCCTTATTCTTTTATTTCTCTGTCTTGTCTAATTGCTCTGGCTAATATTTCTAGAACTATATTAAATAAGAGCAATGATAATGGAATCCTTGTCTTTTTCCTGATTTTAGGTTGAAAGTTTTTCAGTTTTTGTCCATTTAGTAAGATGTTGGCTGTTGGATTATCATATATGGCTTTTATCAGATTGAGGTAATGATCATCTATTTCAACTTTCTGTAGGGTTTTTATGAAATTATGTAATGGACAGCTTGTTGAATCAAGAGTTTGAAGCCTACATTAAATTCTAATTTTCATTCTGCTAGGGAATTTCATATTGGACTGGGATCGATATTTTACTCTGCCAAGAATAATCACTAAACACAATGGTGCACACATATCCTGTAATACATTTAAAAATTGTTAACCCTACAGTCTCCCTCCATTTAAAATTCTCTTTCAAACTCCCACAGCATTATTATTTCTAAAAGGTGATAGGTCAGATATTAGCAGTCTTCATGGAAAGTTTGCAGATGTAAAGCTCTGTAAAAGACTACCTACCTACATATGTGTATGTATACTTGTAAATGTCTTTTGTAATATATATGTTATTTTTTCTAATTGTACATTTTCTAAAACTGTTTATAGTTGCTTCTTTTATTGAATAGGAAAGAGAAAGCTAGAATTAGAACTGTAATTTAAAAAGTGATAAGGTTCTTAATTTCTCATAACTGCTTGAAAATATACTCATCTACTTTTCTTTGATTTTTTTTGCATGCCACCATTTCTAAATATGGAAGTTTGACAACAGGGCAAAGATAAGATGGATTTGGTGACTGAAGGGAAAGGACAGGCCAACAGTGGATATGAGTTTTCCATGGATGGCCAGCAGAGCTCTCTGGAGCAGTGGTTTCTGTCCTGTGCTTTTTTGCTTCTCTGTGGGATGACTACATCCTCTATTCTTTGGTTCGTTTTGTCACCTATAAAAATGATGACAGGTTGTTGACTCATGTTGATTGTTTTTATTTACTTTGAGATATATTTAAATACAATTTGCAAACTTTATATTCTATTCCAAGTAACCCCAGGAAGTCACCCTGCTCGGAAGGCATCACCATGAGTGTTGCAAGGAAGGAAAAGGAAGAAGTGCTCAGGGTCTTCACACCATGGTTCTTGAGAAGGGAAACTGCTGCCAATATGTGTCACTTGGACAAATTCCTATACAGATCTTAGAACTTCTTAGAGGTGTTTGAGACGTTAGTCAGCTGTGAAGATCACCAGTGAGCAGTTGACTGATTTTCTGCTTGCATTAAGCATATGCCCAGTTAACAGAATGATGGGAAGTGGAAAACACAGGTATTTTTTTTCCCTGATCCTATGGCTTTCATGCTCTGTGGAGGCACTCTTTGAAGACAAAGGTGTATGGGGAATAGTACTTGCCATTACTACCTGTACATGGTAAGCAGCCTCAAATGCCAGTCTCCTTCTGATGGAAAAAACCAAACTTAGAAAGCAGTTTTTCATCCCAGTGAAACAACATCACTGCCTAGAATTTAAAAAGAGCAAATCGTAAGTAATATATATATATATATATTGATTATTCCAATATTGAAGAATGCAGAGACTGCACATTATTGCCTTGAAAACTGAAAAGCTTTTTTTTCCCTTTTCTGAAATCATGACCCCCAAACTCTGTCATTAGTAACAATAATTAAAAGGTGCTCTAAGATGAAATGGATGGATGATTGCCACTCAGAGGCACATTCTCATTAATTTATTACCGATTTTTAACTTTGCTTCGCTAGGACATGTCTGCTGAAGGCCATGTGGGACTCAGGGGATCTGCCTGCACTTTGCCTGCCTCTATGCTGGCTCCGGGAGGGAGGATCATTGCGTTTGTTGTTCTCCATGGACCTATATGTGCAGAGAAGTGGAAGGAAGTCTACTGCCCTCTAAATCTTCAAATTAGGGATGTGGTCACTTTTCTAAGATGGTCTTGGGGTGTAGTAGGGAGGATTATAGCAATCAATTCCAGAAAACAATCATCAGCCAGGCAAATAGTGGAGCAGTTTGCATGTAATTTATGTTTCTGCTTCAGTAAGAAGTATGAATAAATCTCTGACTTTGTTTCAGAAAAATTAGGAACCTGGTCTTGGAGATTCCAAAAGCAGCTGAAGCTTAAGTTCACTCTTTATCTTTTGCTGTCTCTGCTTCCAGCTGTCACACACTTCATGAAGGTTACCTCAAGGGAGAGGTTGAATGCTCCAAGATGTCTGATCTGAGTGCCATGCAGCAGGTACCACCAGACCTGTAGTACAGGTTTTATCCCAGATGTGTTCTCAAAATGAGCTCACTCAGCAAGGGACTTTTTTTCTTTTTAAAAATACTCCCAGTGAAATAAATTATTCCTATTATCTCTCTGCCTGAGGGCTAAACATACAGAGCTATGTCTTTTGGTTTCCCTGTGGGTGTCTCTTGTGATGGGACTGTAAAGACATAAATTGATCTAGCCCAGAGTTGGGCTACCACCAAGGAGAATAGAATTAGGTATTTGTTGGCTGTCTGTGGCATAATTTACTAGAGCTTGTCTTTGTCTCCTATAGAAAAGCAAATGCCATACCAAATGCCCTTGAACTTTATTTGAAAGGATCAGCTATTTAGGAGTCTCTAGGGTGATATTTTTCCCATCGCTACCATTACTTTCATCTCCATAAAGCCTAACACAAAACCTGGTATATAAAGTAGACCCTGAGTAAATGAATAATTGAAGTGGGTTTATGTCACAAATGCAATAGCCTTTTATATTTTTTTTCTTCTATAGTTTCAGGTATACAGAATGTGACTCAAAACTCTCTGAAGTAATTTCTTGAATAAAAACTGTAAATTATTTTTGTTTTAGCTGTATAGTTAAATGAAAGTATAATTTTCTTTAAGTTAGAAGAGTTGGAAAACTGGATTATGCTTTCAGGAATTTTTAACAAACTTATTAAAGATAAGAGAACCCCATATTGCTGCAGTAAAAATAAATGCACAGAATGAATCCATTATACAACACTCACAAAGCACTGTTTACCAATAATTAACAAATCCAACTGATATTAAGAACTTAGCCCCCTCTAATGGAGCAGGCCACAGGGAAATATCAAAGAAGTGCTAACAGCTGGCTTGTTAATATCCTTGGTCTTTTATTCTTTTACAAGAAAAAACAAATGGGAAAGCACAAAAGCAATTATACAATAGTTCTGTTTAAGATAAACCATAAGAAGTATAAGTACTGACTGGATTGATCATATAACTGTATTCCAGATCATAAATTCTAATATTGGATAACAGACATATAAAATCTTACTAGTTTAAGAAGAGCTAAGATCTGGGAAACTGATTTTATTCTGTAGTAAATATTTTCACTAATAAATTAAGACTCTGCCACAGATCCTAACTTGGGGAGGAGCATTTATCTCATTAAGTCACTGCTACACACCATCTGCTTCAAGTCAGACCCATATGAATGAGTCTGATTTCAAGTAGCAAAGCACCAAAAGGACCATGGAGAGTAACAGATTTCATCATACTTTCTTCCTGTTTTACTTATTTATGCATATCTTTGTTTATTTTCAACCACTGTGAATGTATCTGTGGATCAAAATGAAGGCTAAATTCAGAGTTCATCCTTTCAGGAAGAAAAAGCTGTTCAATGTTCTAGATTTTCTCTACCCTTCCTAGTCTCCTCCTGGCCACTCAAAGTCTCTTATAACGAGTCATTTGGTCAAAGGAGCCTTTCCTATCTCTCAGGTATAGAAAGCTCATTGCTCATATATGCTGCATACTATCTGGGTCATGACACTCATCCTGTGTAAATTTCCAGGATGATAAGAAAAGTTGGTGACTTGCACAGTTCTCTTCAGTACACAGTGGTGCGCCTGGCATGTGTTAATATATAACCAATATTTGTTAATTAAAAGAATGAATGGAGGTATAATGGAAATAATAGAATCTTACAACATTACCCTAAACTAAGTAAAGATTTTTAGATATTTCATAGGTCTCAACAGGGACAATACCTTTAGACACACTTTTCAGTCATCAGAACTTCATGTTTATTAAACCTTATATAAATATCCTGTATTACCTAATATGCCTCAGATTCATGTCTATTTCAATAGTACCCCATTCATTTAATTTGTGTGTGTGTGTGTGTGTGTGTGTGTGTGTAGGGGTGTGGTATGTGGTAGATGGAGATAATCACTGAATCTTCCTACAATCTCTTGTGTTAACATCCTTAAACCTCTACACCATCAATTATGGAAAGTATCTTCATGAATTGTAACTGCTAATTCTGAAAAACCACACACATCTTGAAAATTTAGGTTTAACTTTGAACATCTGGAATTTATCCTTGGACCACCTCATTTCAGCCATTTGCACTAGTAATTTTTCCAATTTGACTTCTTTCCCTAATTCAGAAAATTACACTGGAACTCAGGTTTCAGGTGCAAAGAGGCTGCTATACACATGTACACATTTGAGGCTATGTAGTCCAGCAATACAGGATTGAAAACAAAAAGCTAATACAATCCAATTCTAAATAGAGAAGTATTATGATTTGCTATCTTTTATTTTTTGTAGTAGCTAAACTACTTTAGTTTAAGTATGCCTGAAACAAGTATAAAAAAGCCAAAATGAATGCTCACCTATCTTCATGGATATTAAGTGGCTTACATGGTAAAACAATATAAGGAAGGGAAAAATGCTTAGGATACCGTTAACCTTTACTTCAATTTCCCTGTTGTCAGGTGGTAATTTTGATGTGGTTTTCATCTTTTAGTTGCCTTTACTTTTGAATAGTGATAGTTTAATGAATTGAGAAGACACTGAAAAAGTCTTGGTAAGTTTTTTTAGATAAACATGCATTTATATTTGATTTCACAGCTATATTGCACCTCAAATCATTAATTGAAGAAAAAATCTAAACACTTGATTGCTATGTTTATGTGTATGTGATAATTTTTTCTTATTTCACTTTGTTTCACTTGGCAGCTCAGGTATCACAGTTGCTGTATTCTTTCATCTTACCTCTGCTTTTTTAGTTCTGTTAGAATGTAAAATAGCCAAAATTACTAATAGCCTGCTGCTTATTAAAATACACAGTGATAGCAAATAGTTGGTTAGTGCATATATTTTTATTATGTATAATATATGTAGTAGAAGTACATGAGAACCATGGCAGAACATAGTTTACTGCACTATGCAATTTACTGGAGTAACAACTGCTCACAAGGAGATCAACATCACATGACACTTGTGACACTTGAGATTACCACAGTAGCAACAGGAGATGACTATGAGACTACTATAGCTGTACAGTATGTACTACAGTTAATTTTATATAGCTTTGAATTAATACTGGATCTTTACATTTGTTTGCATTTCTCTAATCTGCAAAGAGTGCCACTTACATCCTGTATTTGTGTGTACATTTTGAGAAATTTTAACTTTTTGTGTTAGACTCATCTATATTTTATGACAGGAAATATAAAATAGACCCTGATCTAATATATATATATATATATATATATATATATATATATATATATATTTTATTTTGAAAAGAATACAACCAAACAAAACAAAACAGAGTAGAGTCAATCGCAACAAAACAATGAACATGGTACATGACTTCTAAACAGGATAAAAAGCAATCAGTAATGGCTACCATAATGCCTCTTGTTATCTGCAATATATATTTATCAAGGATAAATAAAATCAAACAAAGCAGAACAAAATAAAACCAGTAAAACAAAAACAAAAATAAAACAAAACAAACAAAGCAGAACAATGTAAGCAATACAGAGCTTCAAGATACTAGTGAAACAGCAGTGGCTACCATAATGCTCCTTGTTATCTTCAGAATAGTTGCCTACACCTTCAGACATATTACAATCAAACAACACAGAATAGAGTAAAAGCAATCAAAACAATGAAAGCAATACAGGGTTTCTAAACAAGATAATTGGACATCCTCAATGGCTGCAATTATATATTTTGTTATCTTTAAAATAGCTGTCCATGCCATCAAGTATAATAAAATCAAACAAACAGAATAAAACCAAACTAATCAGAATAATGAAGACAATATGAGTTTCAAATCATGATAATAGATTAACAGTGGTCACTTCCTTCCCTTTTTAGATAATTCCTCCCCTTTGACTTTCCCAATATGTATTGTGCATTTTCAATCCCGCTAACTCCTTTAGTTTGTTATACTAGGGAGACAACACAAAATTCACCCATGTGACTCTGAACCATTTCATCCATGAGCATGATCTCAGGTTGCCTTTATCCACCTACAAGAGCCTTGAAGTTATCTTCCTTTATAGCTGAGTAGGTTTCCACCACATAAAATGCCATGTCTTTCTTATTCATTCTGCAGTTGATGGGCAGGCTACCCCTACTTTTTTTCTGGTTCCCTATCACATAGGTCATTGTTCTCTGTCCTTTGACTTTCAGTCTATGAATTTTCTTTCTAGTTAAATGTATTTCTTGTATAGAGCATATTGATGGATCCTGTCTCCTGATCCACTCTGCCTCTGTTTCTTTCTATTGGTGCCTTGAGGCCCTCTTGCACTGCATTGTCTCTGCCATGCTATTTTCCTGCCATTGGCTCCCTATTTTTCCTCTCCGTTCAATCGACTGGCCCCACTTGATGGTCCCCCTCTACATTTGTTCCTGAGACCATGGTCTTTTTTCTCTCTCTCTAGAATGTCCTTTAGTAATCTTTGTAGGGTTGATTTGGTGGGCATGAATTCCTCGAGTTGTTCTTTGTCATGGAAGTATCTTGTTTCTCCATTAATTTTGAAAGAAAGTTTTGCAGGGTACATCAGTCTGAGTTGGAAGTTGTTTTCTTTCAAGACTTGCAATACTTCACTCCAATCTCCTCTTGACTTGATGGTTTGTTTTGAGAAGTCTACTGTGACTCTGATGCGTTTTCTTGTGATCTGTTTCTTTTCTCTAACAGCTTTTAATATTCTGTTCTTGAGTTGAATTTCTGGGATTTTGATTATTATATGTCTGGGTGTAGATTTGTTTTGGGATCTAATATATTTTATGCATTTATGACATGCTTTCCAGTTTCTTAACTTTTTTGGTATTTCAAGGTTATGTGGTTCCATAATGAACACTGCAAGTAGAAACTTAAAAAGTTAAATTTTTTTCCTTTAAAGGGAAGAGGTTTATCCAAACTTCCTGAGGTCCTAGGAATAAACTGTCACCCTTCCCTCTCCTCAGCCCCAAGGAATGGACAAATATGCAGACGATGGCTCCAGGAGCCCAACTCCAATCTCATTTCCTTAGTCAAAGGAAGGAAAGTTTGGATCCAGGCAGGGATGAGACAATCCTAAACATGTCTATTGTCTCATCACATTCCCTCCACCACTGTTCCTTGCTGTGGAAGACCCTAACACACCTGGACATGGTGAGATGATGATTTGAGGTAAATGGGCCCCTGTGTCTGCTTGACCATGACCGCAGTGGTAACTGGACTCAAGTACATGAATCTAAGTGACTGGTAATAGTTCCTCTGCCAGTGTTTTCAAGTTATCACAAACCTTCTAATATTCTTGAAATTGTTGAAAATCTCAAATATTTCACATTAAATGTTTAATTATTCTTCAAGAACAACTGCAGCAGAAGACACTATCTTTGTATGTACAATGTTATTTATTAGAATTGTTATAGTAATAGACAAAATAATTAATTTCCATATAATTTAAATTATTTCTGTCATTGTTAATGACAATTTTGCTTCCTCAATAAATATAATATCACACTAATCCTTTAACCAATCAAATTCAGGAAATTTAGAATATGTTATGGCTGTGTCTGGATGCCCCCCAAAGTCTCATGTGGTCACAGGTGGGGCTTTTTCAGAGGTGGCTGGATCTAGAATGTGTGATGCTGGGATTGATGCATGGTGCAACTCTAGGCTCAAGTGTGTTAGGATGAATGGTATGAGTGTTGCTCACCCTAAGTAACCTGGATAAGATATAAAGGATAGAAAGTGTTGTGGGTCAACTCTTGTTGCTTTGCTACCTTCTGCCTGCCATGAACTGTTTCTCCTATGTGATGCCCCTCAGCCATGCCACCCTGCTTTGGAGCCAGCTGATTATGGACTGAAACCTCCACAAACTGTAAGCTAAGTAATCTTTTCTTCCTTAATTTTGGGTGTTGGGAATTTTGTCACAGCAACAACAGAAAAGTAACCAAGACAGAATTTTGTACCAAAGAAGTGAGGTTGTTGCTGTGACTGTACCTGAACATGTGGTTTAAGAACTTTTAGGAATGGCTTGTGAGAAGAATTTGGAAAGGTTCAGAGATATCACCTGAAAGAATAATGCTGGAACACCTTAGGCTGTCCCATATAGAAGATTCTGATCAGAGCTCAGAAAACCAGAAGGCTGATAGAAATCCTGCTGGTAAAGACCAGGCTTGGGAAGTTTCTGCTGCAAAGGACTGCATTGGATGCTGGACTCTAGATGATGTGTGTTATGGCTTGGCAAAAAAGTTTGTCTGTATTTTGCTTTTGTCCAGAGACTTTGCCTGAGACTACGATTAAGGGTAGTGGACTAATTACTCTAGCAGAAGAAACTTCAAGGCAGTTGAATGTTGAGGCAGTGGCATGGCTATTGTTAGGGGCTTTTAGTTCCAGTTATGTTGTGAAGCAAGAGCAAAGAGCCCAACAGAATGATTTAAAACATTGTGATTTTGG
>RJWT010035181.1:0-13533 GCA_004365215.1 Cuniculus paca
AGAATCACAAAAGGCTTCAGTTAACCTATTTAACAGGAAAGACATTCCCTGGAACAGCTTGGTTTTAATCAAAACAAAACCTTTAGGCTGGGAGAGTGCTCTGTCCTTTCAAAAATTCACATTATAGACTCAAGTTTGAGTGAAATTTTCTCCATGTTTCAGCCATTAGCTGTGTTGTATTATCTTTATATTTAGGTTTCAAATATACCTTCCTACTCGCTTTCATCCACACTGGCATGTGGATGGGCAATGTCCCTAGAAGCCCATGTGCTAAAGGCTTGGTCCCCACCTTGGCTCCATCAGGAGGTGGTGGAAACTTTAAGGGCCTAGTGGAGGATGTGCCCTCCTTGGGGGTGTGCCCTTGAAAGGGACTGTAGGATCCTAACCCTTCCTCTTCCTCTTCTGCTTGCTCTTTTTTTTTTTAATCTCCATCCTGTCCCTGAGTTGAACAGTTTGCTCTCCTTACCATAGGCCCAAAAATCAATGGAGCCACTTGGTCATGGACTGAAACTTCCAAACTGTAAACTAAAATAAACCTTTTCATTATATACATAGATTCATGTCCACTATTTCCTACAGTAATGGAAAGCTAATTAACATACCTAGTAAGGACTTTGTTTTACCTGAACTATCACAGCAGCTTCTCACCTTTTCGTGTAGTTTTGGTCATCCCATTGTTGCTACCTTGATCTTCCTAAAGCACAGTTTGAACATGTTATGCCCAGCACATAAACGTTCTATGACTCCACATTGCCTATGGAAGGACAACCTTACCCAACTCTCATTCCCTGTGATCCGGTACTCACTTGTTTTCCTTCACTGTGATTTCTACTACACTGCCTCCATGCCCAGCTAAACTACAATATGATGTGCTTCTATGAGATATTCATCCTGCTTAGAGGATACTTTTTCTTTCTCTCTGCCAAGTTTAAATACTCTTTCTTATGATTTAGATCTAAAAGGGTGATACCCACCCTTTCTTATGATTTAGACCTAAAATATCCCCGAAAAGATTCACATTCAGAGGTGGGGCCTGGTCAGAAGGGGCAAGTCACTGGGGCCTGACTTGAAAGGATGCATCTCATCTGTGCCTCTGCCTTTCTCTGTGTGCTTCCTGGCTGTGATGGCATAAATAGCTTCCCCACCCCCCATCACACCCTTCCACTGTGCTGGTTCTGCCTTGGAGCCAGTCACCCATGGACTGAAACTGTGAGCCAAAATAAACCTCTCTTCCTTTAAGTCGTGAGCGTTGGGTATTTTGTCCCAGCAATGAGGAAGTGACTAACATACCCTTCCACGCTCATGCCAAATCCTACAGTTCCATGAAGCAATCTCATTCTTATGTTGGGATGGAACCTCTTGCATGTGGGATCTCACATAGCACATAACTTTGTGCCTCTCTTGTAGCACTCACAATCTCATATTTTGTGCTTACAGTGACAAGTGCATATGTCAGGAACAAAAACTCCTCTGCCAGAGTTTGGCATCTTATTTTTGAAACCCATCTAGCTCCTGGCATGGTGTTTTGCCCTCCATTGGCAATTAGTCTGCTGAGTCAATTAGTCAAGTATTTTGTTCCTCATGGAATTCCCACCCTGGTGTACATTCCACCAGGATCTATGCAGTGGCATTACGGTTACCTGTCAAATGAGAGTGCCCAGGCAACTAAGATTTGTTTTGTCTTTAGGTACTGAGTGGGAGGTGTGGTTGGTTGGTTGGAGTTTTGGGTGATCGGCAAACTGAAGTGGCACCCATTTTTAAATGCAGCTTGGAAATGAACTTGCCTCATTGCTCTAAAGGTGCTCTTCCCGGAACAGAAGCACAGCTCTGGAGCTGCAATTGGAGCTTTCTTTCCCGAGTCCTTAATTACTCAAGTGTGCTTCTTCTGTGGGAGGTTTTTTTTTCCTTTCTTGGACTTTTGCCCTGCTTAACATCCCTGAATACCCTAGCACTCGAGACACATTTGTTTCCTTAGCTCTTACTCCAAAAGGATTTTACAGGATCACATTGTGTAAGCAAACTTTTAATTTGGTTTACTTTGCTCTTCATGGACTTTGTTTGTGAAAACTCCAATGTGTGCACACAAAATTAGATGACTGAAATGCTAGGCAGCAAGAAACCAGTTCAGCCTCCAGGGACATGGGGACAAACTCACCACATATACCCTAAGATGGATGTGTTGGCTGTTCTCACATTTGTGAAGGAAAATAATATGCAGTATTCATATCAGGTAGGATGTTTGTAACTACAAGGAAGGAAAGAATAGACTAAAAGCAGTCCAAATAAGTGTTTATTTATAAAACAAGACATCCAGAGGGAGGCAATTCTAGCAGCTCAGAGCATCAGCAAAGGCTCTGCCCTTCTCTTGGTCCGTTGGCTGTAGCCTCCTTTATGAGTACAAAATGACTGGCAAGGCTGCAAACTTGATGTCTTCATACAGCAACATGCAAAGGTGACTATGGAACGTGACCAAATGCGAGTCTCGTTCTGAAACTCCCTCTAACCAGAGAAGGACATTTTTCCCAGATCCCTTCAGCAGCTAAAAGTCTTCATAGACTGAATTGGGCAGCATGCTAATCCCTGTGCCTATCACTGTCCAAAGAAAGCTCTTGAAACCACGACTGGCATATGCCAGTCACATCGTTGCCTGGAGCTGGGCACACTGAAGGCTGAAAAATTAATGAAGCAGTAAGACTCAGAAAAGGGGAAATGGGTGTTGCACAGATCGTCCACTGAACGTGCCTGGTGCTGTGTGCCATTCTCCAGCCAATGCAACACCCAGAAGGTCCTGATTGACAGTAAAGCAGCACTTACAGGAGGGAATGAAAGCTTTTGTATGTAGATTAATCCAAACAGAGTCTCATGATAATCATAACTTACTGTTGGAATTATTATTTTCCATGTTATAATCAAAAGGGATCAAGATGAAAGGTTGAATCCAAAAGACCAAGATTCTCCACCTGATTCATTCTTTAGCTTGTTGTATTGTCCTGGATATTTTTTATACTGTTGCTGAAAACATTTATCTGACATTTACTTAAATTAAACTGAAAGGTTATTACTATTCATTCTTTTTATGTTGACTGCTAAATCAGATAGTGGCTTACATATAATCATTGGCCCAGGAGGCTCATCCTGACTTGTGGGAAAATTCCTTTCAATCTGTCCATCACCGTGAGCTTTCATTCAAACTGCATCACCCAACCTTTACCACTTCCTGCTCGGCTGTCTAACAGCTGCCATTTATCTTTCATCATTGCTTCAGAGGATGCCTCCTTGTCTCCTTAGTTTGTGTTGTTGTTGTTTTTCTCATCTCACATTTGTTCTGTCTACTTTTGCATGGATTTACTCTTGCCCACACTTTGCAGTCATACATTGACCAGCCATGTCCTTTTGAACACACTGCGATCTAACACTGTCCACAGAGACATAAATTCCCCCGGGGGAAACCTTCGAGGCTACAAACCACATGTAAGACTACAAATATCAGCGTGCTCTTTGAAGCTGTGTTCCAGTTGCAGCCATTCAAGGGACAGGATGGAAATGAGAGCAACTGAGCAATTCCAGAAGGATGAATAAAATGCCAAGGAGCAAAAAGATAGCTCAGCCTCAAAGAAAACTGAGAAGACCTTGGGACAAACCAGCTGCCAGTGCTGCAAAGAGACAGGAGAAGCCCCAAATCTGTCGGAGGTCTGTGCAGACAAGATTCTGATCCTGAAATACAGCTAGGAGGAGGACCAATGGCAGAGAACCTGACTGAATGCTGATTCTGAAGGTTTTCTGTGATTCTCTATGACTTTAAAACACTTGAATAAAACAGTATCACTTTTGTTTTCCCATTTTTCTCCATTGACTACTATCCACTCACTGCCTCACTAAATCTAACTGTGAAGCAGAAGTGGAACAGGTATCTTTAATCCAAAATCCAAACTGCTACATCTCCAAAATGGTGAGCACCAATGTGACAGCACAATCAGAAAATTCCACTTAGTTTCCTGCACAGAATTATTGAAACTACAAAACGAATTTCATGCTATGTGTATAACGGATATATGAAACATAATTTTGTGCTTAAACTTGGACCCCATCCCCCAGATAGCTCCTTGTGTGTATGGAAATATTTCAAAATCTGGCTATACTCAAAGTTCTAAACACTTCTGATCCTAAGCATTTGAGATAAAGGATATTCAACCTGTAGTCTCTCATATAACAAAATTCACTCTCTAACCTCAAGCAAGATCCTCCTGCAATTTAGTTCCCTTGAAATCTTCTGGTAATACAAAATGAAGAATGAAACAGGCAATAGTTCATGGATATGCTTCCATATTCTTTCACATTTCCTCTAAAATTCCCAAATCCCCAACCAATTTTGTAGTCTGCCACTTCATTTTCTTCTTTTTAACACCCACCTGTTACCATCTATGCATTTTGACCAAACTCATCTTCCAGACTCAGTAATAATAATAAAAATTCTAAGAAAAAAAACTGTCAGCATGCATGTGGATGGCTCTGATTATGTCCTTCATAGCCCTCTGGCATCCAGGTGATGAGATACAATGACCAGAGGTTCAGACCAGAGCAGTAAACTTGGCTCTGTGCCAGCCATGCTCTATTTGTCTGTCTATAAAATGAGGGAAGGTTTAACTAGGTGGTTGTGCATGACCATCACCTCTCTCCCAGGCAGTGTAACCAAGGATTACAGCAGAGATTCTGGAGCCCTTCCAGTTCCAAATAAGAGATTCTAGCACATCCTCTCCCAAACAAAACAACCTTGAGCAGGATTCTCCATTCCCTCACGTCTTGTTTTCCCTATCTGTAAAATAGACAGGATCAAATAACACAGCCAACGTGGTTGTTACAGAGATTAAGAGTGTTTAGAAGAATACCTGGCAAACAAGTTCTACATGAGGAGCTGTAACAAACTCTGGATTCTTTTAAAAAAAAAAAGAAAAGAAAAGAAAGAAAGAAAAGAAAAGAGAAAACATTTTTGATGTAAAGCTCACATACCATGTAATTCACCAATGTTAGGTGTATAATTTGATGGTTTTTAGTATATTTGTAGAACTGGCAACCATCACCACGATGCATTCTAGGACTTTTTATTGCCTCAAACAGAAACTCCACATCCTTTAGCTATGATCCTCTGACACACCCTAAACACCATCCCTAGTCCTAAATCACCACTAATCTACTACGTATCTCTTCAATTTGTCTATTTTGGATAGTTAATATAAAGAGAATCCTATAATACGGGGTGTTCAGTGACTGGCTTCTTTTGCCTAACATGCGTTCATCTATATTGTAGCATAAATCAGAACCTCATGCCTTTGCACTGATGAATAATATTCTACTGTGTGGATATGCCTATTGACTAGTTGAAACACTTTTGGGTTGTTTCCACATTTAGGCAGTATAAATAATGTTCCAAAAACATTCACATACAATTTTTGTATGGACATACATGCACTTGTCCTTTGGGTATAAACTTAAGAGTGGGATTTTAGGGTCCTCTCTGAACATCATGTTAATAATTTCGCGGGTCACCAGACTGTTTTTCACAGCAGTTACACCATCTTTTTATCCCCACTAGCAGTGTATAATGATTCCAATTTTTCTACATCCTCATCAACACTTGTTATCTGATGTTTTATTTAAGCCATCCTAGTTGATATGAAGAAGTATTTCATTTTGGGTTTGATTTGCAATTCCCTAATGACTGACAATGTTGAGCATCTTTTATGTGCTTGTTAGCCATTAGTGAGCCATGGATTTTTACAAAATGTCTACTGCTGATGTTTTCAAAGTCCTTATACCACCAAGATACTCTAAGACAAGATCCAGACCCAGGTTCTGATGAGAAGTTGAGGCTCCAGTTCACTATAACTTAGAAACACTATGACAATCCTTTTAGCCCAATGACTTCCAAGGACCCCAAATATCATAACTAACGTTTTCTCAAATTCTGCAGCCTTGATGTCATTTTCATATGTGTGAGGCCTCCCATTGTATAGTCATCAAGGATATGGGCCATTCATATCTTGTGTAATGCACATGGAAGTAATGTGACATACTGGCTGAAAAGGTTGAGTCTTGGCTGAGCATGGTGGTGCACACCTGTAATCCCAGCACTCAGGAGGCTGAGGCTGGAGGATCGTTTCAAGTTTGAGACCAGCCTGGGCTACATAGTGAGCACATGGCTAGCCTGAACTGCATAATGAGACCCTGTCTCAAAAGGATAAAAAAAAAAAAAAAAGAAAAGAAAAAGAAAGAAAGAAAGAAAAAGAAAAAGCAAAGATCGAAGTCTTACATATTCAGAGAAAAAGCCTCCTTAACTAGGCGAAGCAGCTTAACAATCGATTTATTTCCAAGTCCTCATTGGCCAGGTGAGATGCATGACATCTAATATAGCACTGTAGTGAGGAGCAAATGAGATGATGTATATTCAGCCAACACTAGGGAAATGAGTAGAGAGAGTAAATGTATATGTGCCTGTCAACTGGCTTATGCTTGCACGAAGTGATTTGCAAGTCATCTACGGGTTGACTCTCCAACCTCATGGAGAAAGTGGAGCACACAGCAGAACTTAAGGTATGTACTGCCCAATGGCACCGTTTGCGGGAAGATGGAGAAAGAAAAGAACTGGACTCCAAACGCACAGGGACCAAGCGGCTGAGGCTGTTTTCAGAAGAACTTCATGTCATAATGTACAGAGGGGAAGGACCCAAGGCAGAGGGTGCTGAGCAATCCAGAGAGGCCTGAGCTCCAGGCCCTCCCACAGCGTGGGCGTCTTTTGGCTGCTGCTGGAGTTCTTCTCCTTTGAGTCAAGGAAAGAATCAAAAGCGAACAAAGTTCTCCAGGCATGAAAAGAGCTACATCTCAGTCAACTAGAAGCCTTCCCCGCCCATGCAATCTGCTCTCTTCTGCATTCTTCCCCTTACCCTGGTTTTGCTGGAAGATTGAGAAAGAAGAGAACGGCCTGCAAAGGACTCCAGACGGCCCCGTGGTTTAACAGATCGATCATTTGCTGCCACCTATCGGTAGAATGTTAAATGTGCCCCAAGGAGAAATTAAAATAGCACCCAACCGTCACTGCACATTTAAATATAATTCTACAAAGAGCATCAAAGAAGCTTTTGGCTTATTCACTGTTTTTTCTAGTACGCAGAAATGTAAGAAGGAAGATTTAGGATATATAACAACTCTATAATAAATCAAATCTATCTGAGAATAGTGATTCCGATTGTGCTACTGGTTTGAAAAATACATTCTGATTTGCCCTGCTCGCTAAAGCCTTTACTAGATAGTGAGTTTTAAAAAAAACCGAGGTCAAATTAGGCTAACATATTTTAAATAACAAAAATTATCATTATCTTTAAAATTAAGCTCATCGAAACCTATTATATCAGAAAAAATCCATTTGTCACAGTTCCATGAAATTAAGATCGTCGCAATTATTTTTAATAGTACTTTCTCTGCATAGCTAGAAACTTCTGCATACAGAGACAGGAGAATGGGTTTTAATGAGAAAAGTTCAACTGTGTCCTGAAATATTTATGCCAGCTTTGCAAACAAGTATAAAACATTTACAAGTGCTGCCTCCAAACATACTCTTCAAAGATAGAAAATGTACACTCTGATTCACCAAAACACGCACACGTTGTTTTTTACTTATCTGGCCTGCCGATTTTAGGTAAATTTAAAAGTCTAGAGTAGGTTGAATCAAATAAGAAAAAATGAGAAATAGCATCGTTAGCTGGGGAGATGAGGGTGAATTGTTCTATGCACATAATTCTTAAAATATCACCTTTCTGGTTGATATTCCTATCTCTCAACTACATATACAATCTTATACCATAGAAAAAGTATTTTACTTACCCTTGTAGGCCTCCCAAACTATCCCAGTATCTAAACTTTAGACTAAATACATGTAGAGATTTGGTCAAAAAATATGTATTTTTGTACCTACTGTGTGCCAATTACTGTTCTAGATGTCTATTCTGGGCACTGTTGTGGAAGGGATGAAAGGAGAAAGGGAAAGGAGGAAGAAAGGAAGAAGAAAATTTTAAGGATGTGTTGAAACTGATACCAATTTTAGCAATGCAGCCAAATGTAAGGCAGGAAAAATTTTATTAAATGGATAAGCTTCGACAAAGGTCTTTTGAGTGATGTATTCACTAAGGTGTCCACTGCACCACCAGGAAGATACAAAGAACAAGCTGGGCATGGTGGTGTACACCTGTCATCCCAGCACTCGAGAGGCTGAGGCAAGAGGCTTGTTGCGAGTTCGACATCAGCCTGGGCTACAAAGTGAGCTCAAGGCCAGCCTGAACTGAGTAAGGAGACCCTGTCTCAAAAAGACCAAAACAAAAGACAAAAAAAGCAAAGAACAGAGACCATACTTTGGTGGGATGTGACTACATTCAAATAGATCTGTTGGTGACTTTCAACTGAAGAAGGTAACAGAATCACCCTTGAGAAAAATAAATATAGATGCTCATGTATTTTAGTTACAGCTATAGTACTTAGAATAGGTCTTGTCAGATAATAATAAATATCTATTGAATGAATAGCAAGGTCGTATACAGCTACCGTTGGCACTATCTGGCATACTTGTGAACTTGAGGCTTTTCGTGAGCCTCCAAGGTCACGTGAGAAGAAATCATTTGGATCCCAACTGGCGACCAAATGTTCAGTTTCTGAGATTCCAAGACCAGGCCATGTTGTCCTGCTCAGATCTCAGATCTAGTCTCACTGACACTAGCAAATAAACACAAAAGCCAAGAAAAGCGAACCCACAGCCTCACCTGCCTCTGCTGCAGAGCCTGACCCGGTCCACTTTCTGCCCGATACCATCTGAAGGGTTCCATCGTAATCACTGAATTGCATAACCGCCCAAATGAGATTGTTTTTCCATCTGTTAAGGGCCATCAGAGCCCTGTGCAATGAATTTCAATTTAAGGAGCTTTATGTCCCATCTGGAACAAGAGGATTCATTCCTATATACGAGGAAAAGAGCATTGTGATTTTAACCTGGTTTTAATGGAAATGACTCATTCAAATTTAAAATTTTAAGTGGTGTTTAAATATTGTATGTTTCCACACACTGAGCAAGAATCCTGTTGCCAACAATTATTTTCAGAGTCATATTCTCACAGCAGTAAATGCTCATTAAACACAAGCCGTATACGCAAGGACTCTCATTGCAGCATTCTTTGTAAGAGGAAAAAGCTTGGCACTCACCCAAATGTCCATCAAAGGAGATGGGATAATGGAATCATGTTATGTTCATACCATGCAACTATTAAAAGGAATGAGGTAGATCTACATGTGCCAGTGTGACAAGATGTCACAGACGTGGCAATGCATGAGGAAAAGCAAGATGCAAAATGCTATTCATGTCTTTAGTACTGACAATAACGGCAATAAATGTCAGTATATACATATTAAAAAACCTGGAAGAATATACAACAAATGGTAAATGGTAATTATTCTGGAAAATAACACAATGGGATAATTTCACTTGTAACGTTATACATTTCTGCATCCCATAAAACGTTTATAATAATCACATATTACTTCTGTAATTTAAAAAGTGTTGCAGTTATTTCATATTAGATATAAATAAGCATAATTAAGTTTACTAAACAAACTGAAAGTTTGAAACAACAGTTCATAGGTAAACAAAAGGTGATGCTTTTAAAGAATTACTGGTGCTACAAGCATTGCAAAGGTCTATATTCTTTAGTAAGGTGGACTTCCTTAGGCTGAATGAGAAATTTGCCTTCTGGGTTCTGACACTAAGGTTCACTAACTGATTTTTCATCTACATACTTACTAGATGTGTAACAGAAAATAATGCAATCACTACTGTTGGTGAGATAGTAAACATAGCACCATTCTTCGTTGGTCTGGCATGTAAATTTTTTCACATTTCTCTTTCATTGGTATCCCATCTGTCAAGTTTCTTTAAACTGCTATTTTTTAATATAATCAGTATCTCCAGCACGTTCTCCTTCATAAATTCTTGTCTCTGTATCCTGTCATTCCTTCTAAGTGTTTTATTGTGCTTATTTTAAAGTTTTGATATACACGATTACTTCCGGTTCATATAATAATGTAATAGTCAGGGCAGCAGAGAGACGCAGAGGTGACAAGTCATCCTGGGGATTTCAATGGCTGATACATCAAAGCTCTACTTCTCACTCACAGCCAGACAATTTTCCTGCTGTCTGGCTTCCATGACATGGTTGCTTTTATATTGCAGCTCTTCCATTGTAGTCTTCATTATTAGTCACAAAAGAAATAGGGAAAAAGAAGAGTCTCAAAACATGGAAAACTCACTTCTGCTCATATCTCATTATCTAGAACTGGCCACATGGCCCTAACCCAACAGTGGTAAAGGCTGAGACTTGGTAGATGAGCACAAAGGCATTTGGTGAGTGTACTGGATTGGTAACTGGTGGTCAATTCAAACACCAGCTGGACTGGATCAGCATGGTGCTGAGTGTGGATGGCTCACCTGAGGACAGTTGCCAGCATATAAAGGAGACCTGGAGAGGAAGAGTAGTGTTGTGGGTTCTCCTAAGTGTTGTTGTTTGGAGCCATTGGTTCTCCTAAAGGAGCTTGTCGTGCTGGCTTCCCTGATATAAACTCAGCTGTTACCATTGGAGGAGCTCGGGACTTTGTCCCTGAGAATGGCTGTGGTTCATTTTGGGGGAGCTCTGGTCCTAACACTGAGCATCACTTCCTGGCTCCAGAGGGGAAGATGTGTGCTGTTTAATCTCCAGGAGAAGCTTGTCACGCTGGCTTCCTGGCATGTACTTGGCTGTTCTCATCATTGGAGGAGCTCGGGATCTCACTGAAGATGGCTGTGGTACTTTTGGGGGGGCCCTGGTCCTTACTTTGAGCGTTGCTTCTTG
The DNA here is from genome assembly GCA_004365215.1 of Cuniculus paca. Lineage (NCBI taxonomy): Eukaryota > Metazoa > Chordata > Mammalia > Rodentia > Cuniculidae > Cuniculus > Cuniculus paca. Next base: position 10,920 of record RJWT010035181.1, read on the forward strand.
GCTCCACTGCAGAGCCCTCAACCTACTGGGACAGATCCTTCACTCCGCTGGCATAGACTTTCTAGCTTCCATTGCTGACCTTTGGGTCTTTCCAGCACAGATTCGTAAAATAGACTTGCGTGAGTCATTGTCATGGGCTCTCGGTTTTCTACTGAACTCATGCAGGTTATTGTCATAGGATCTTCTAGGTCTTTAGTGTTGTGGACAGATTTCCTGCACTTTCTTTGTATTTAACTCTTGGGTGACTAGTATACATAATGCTATAAATTATGTGTCCTGTATGGAATTGTTCTCCCTGCAACACCTGACTACGACAGTGAGCACCAGTTATTCCCTCTCAAGGGGCAGCTGGCTTAGTTCATTATCTCAGGCATTATTCTCCAAGATAAATTTTTCCTAGCCAGGTGTGGTGGCACATGCCTGTAATCCCAGCACTCAGGAAGCTGAAGCAGGAGGATCACCCTGAGTTCAAGGCCAGCCTGGCTACAGAGTGAGACAAAAAGCAGCCTGAACTAATAGCACGACTCTATCTCAAAGATGAATTGTCCCTTAATTGTACTCATCCACTGCTCAAGACGTAGAGGAAAAGAAAGAGCGAAAGGAATGCCGAGTAGTGGACATCTCAGCTGGCTCTAGGGCCTCCCTTTTGCTTTGTGGAAGCAAAGGACACTCCCGCTGTCATGCCCCCCGGGGGGGGGGTGCCAACTGCCCAAACCAAACAAGGCAAGGGGAAGTTTGTACTCAGCCTCTCTTAAACGTGGAGCAAAAGCCTCTCTGTGACGCTCTTGCTTCTTCCCCAACCACAGCACCACGTCCTCCTATTCTGGATCTCAGGATTTCTGCGTTCTTGATTTTCTCAGACTCTCAGATTTCTTCATCTTCTCCCACATCCACAAGGTTAGGCTGGGCTAGAGGGGAAAGCAGAAGCCTTTCCCAGATCGTCAGTGTTTCAGACACCAAAGTCCACAGCATTTCCACCACCGGTTTCTAATACCTCTTCGAAAATCGATTAAGGGCCTTAACACAGTGAGCTTTTCCTGGGGAACACCGGACCTCTTGTTTCTTTCTTTATTTTTCATTCTATGGTTTGGTTTGGTTTGTTTTGTTTCGTTTCATTTTCTGTCTTGAAATAAGAGTGCATGAGACTGACACACAGAAAGAGTACAAAACTTGTTACCTGGCTATTTTATCCCCATCACGTGACGAGAGAAACGCTTCTCCCACAACGGGCAGCCCTGGTGCGCCCCTGTGCTGCCCCAGGCACACTTGGTCACCCCTGAAAGCGGCCCGATCTTGGCAGCCCTCTTCTGCTAATCACCAGCTCAGCTCTGCACAGCACCGAGGAGAACGGGCCAGGGGGTCAGGCTTGAAGATGGATGGGGGCCAGGATTTCCAATTCACATCCTGCCCGGAAGTCGACCTTGAGGAATATAATTAGGTAACAGGGAGCAAACAAATGAGACATTGTGGTCAGTGTTTGTTGGTATCAGGGGAAAGTATATATGATTTGTTTATGGCCTATGCCTAAAATATCATAAATATGAACATCTCAGTCCTAAAATTATAGCCTAAACCACAGTTCAAAAGAAATCCTTCTTTCTCCGACCACTTTATTGAATCAAGATATATAATCAGACAAGCAGAAAGGCAAAATTACTTCTTCCCCTCTACCCAACATCCCCAGTGTAACAGAGGCTGTTGGGCTCCCGGTCAAAAATCGCTCTCTGCCTGTCTGTCTCTGAGTTGCCTCTAACGATAGAGGATGGAAACTGCTGTACTTGCCTTGCCAGGCTACTCGCAGCCAGTGTGGCTGTGTAACACGATTCTGGCCAAAGGTTTGTAAGAGAAGACTCCTTGGGGAAGCAGGTTGCAGGAAATATGTTTTACCTCACAAATAATACACCATTATTAAGGGGGAAAAAAGTCTTTCCCACCTTACCTTTCCCTCACCTTTCACTTTTTTCCTACCTTCCAATGCAGTTACAGTATCTGGAGCTGTGAATGTCCTTAGTTTCCCTGTTGTGACTGCCTCAATGTCCTGAATCAGTTCAAAACATTTATCTTTCACGGTCATTCTGGCTTTGAGAAGGAGCTAGAAATTGCACAGTGCCCGATCCTTTGAATAAAGGACATACTGAATCAAGGACACACTGACTTTCTATGGATGGCTCTTGACAGCAGCATTTGCTATATTTTTTTATCACACCTTGTAGAGACATCCACAGAACAGGACTTCCAGAGATACTTCAAGAGCAATGGGACAGAGCAGGTGTAGTGGTGCACAAATATAATCCCAGCACGCGGGAGGCAAAGGCAGGAGGATCACCACAAGTGTGAGGCCAGCCTGGGCTACATAGTGAGTTCAGAATCCTCCCCATCGCTTTGAACACAGTTTTGTCCCTGTGCAATTTTTTTTTTCAAGACAGGGTCTTGCTTCATAGTGCAGGCTGGCCTTGAACTTGCTTATGTAGGCCAGGCTGGCTTCAAACTCACAGTGCTCCTTCTGCCTCAGCTTCCCAAGTGCTGGAATTACAGGCATGCGCCACCATGCCTAGCTTGATCATTCTTGAATATTCTAAATAGTCTTTGATTTGAATGTCCTTAAAATAATTAC
>RJWT010035182.1:0-13520 GCA_004365215.1 Cuniculus paca
CAGCACCGGGGATTGAACTCACAACCTTGCACTTGCCAGGCAGGCACTTAGACCGCTAAGCTAGATGCCTGACCCTGATGTTTTTGAGACAGGGTCTCACTATGCCATTCAGGCTGGCCTTGAGCTCACTTTGTAGCCCAGGCTGGTCTCGAACTCACAACGATCCTCCTGTCTCAGCCTCCCAAGTCCTCCTGTCTCAGCCTCCCAAGTGCTGAGATTACAGGCATGAGCCACCACGCCCGGCTGCCTCCAGGAATCTTAAAGATGCAGGAAACATCACAGGATGCAGAACCTCGAGATGGGATGAAATTGAATCCAAAGCGGCTTTTAAAAACCCGCTGGGACCAGGGATTTAGCTCGACGGTGTAGGCACTTGCCTGGCAAGCGCAAGGTTCCAAGTTCAATCCCTGGTGCCACAAAAAAAAAAAAAAAAGATTTCAAAAACCAGCTGGTTCAATCTGCACCTGTCTTTAGGTTTTCAGTTACACAGGCAAATCAATTCCATGTATTGTTTACCAATTTGTTAGGCTTAATTCACCCAAATGAATAAATAGGGAGTCAGGCCTGTGTGGTAGACCGATGTCTCAGAAGAAGAGAGATAAAACGCATTCCGATTTTATCAAAGGCTGGCAAAATTACAATGGTTTGTAAAAGATACATTTCTAGATTTTCTTTCATCTGGTAAAGGACATTTCCATGTAACATTTTATTCTCATAACAGTGCTGTCAGATAGGAATTACTTCCGCTTTATGGATAAGAAGGCAGAGGTGATTTTCCCAGGATAATAAATCTATCAAGCATCTAAGAACAAGGATTTATAACCAAGTCTTCTGAATCAAATCCTTTTTTCATCCCTGCTACCTCAAGCAGAACTGGACATCTCCTCCCTGTAGAATTCGGTGCTGGACCTTACCTCCAAGGTGGCAGGCCACCGTGGCAACCATGACAGCCCGTGGTCTCATCAGCTTCCCAGCACTCAGAAATATTTCCTGGGAACAGAGCATGAATAATACTTACAAAAGAAATGTGCACCCAACTTTCTGTGTCCTACCTTTAACACCAAGTAGTCGTCTTAGACTCTAGCCTGGAATCACCGAAGTGGACAGTGTCTGGTTTCCTCCAAAATAATCTTTCTCATCAGTGAATTCTTAACAGCCAAAAAGGCCTCTTCAATAATATGTGCATTTTTCCAGCCCTGTGCCATTAAATAGAGACATCTCAAATAATAAATAATATCTAATCAGATAAATTAATCATCACTAATGGATTTCTACTTAATGTTCTTTGATTGCTACTCAAAGAACGTACTTTAGTCATTTTAACAATGATCCTAAGGTGATTACAGGACATAAAAATGCTACAAACTAAATGTGTATCTGTGGAGGTGGTGGCAAAAGGAGTCAGCAAGAGGGCAGAGTCTCTATGGGCTGCATTTAGACGTCTGTTAAAACGACTGCCTCTATACAAGCCCACTCAACATCAGGTACTCATATAGGCATTGCTGAAGTAGGACAGTAGCTACAAAAACTCTCTAGTATCTTCCCCCCGTCATACAAACTAAAGCCACAGGTTTGCGGTGGCCCAATCACAGAACTTGGCTATAAACTCTCATTATACCACACACCTGCAGAAGATAAAAAGAAAAATGATGATGCTTTACATATTAGCTGACTGTAATGGTTTGGATTTGAAGAAGCCCTCAGAACTGCTTGGATGCTAACAGGCTTTGGGGAAGTGTTTGAATCACAAAGCCCCTAACTTCCTCCCTGGTTAATTCACCGAAGATTAGACACTACCTGGTCCCCAGTCCTCTCTCAGGCTGTTCCCATCTCTGTTTTTGGGGTGCCAAGAGGTAAACAACTCTGCTCCCCCACATCCTCCACCTTGATGTCCCACCTCACCTCAGGCCACAGCAATGGAACCGGCTGACCATGGACGGAAACCCAGGAAACCGTGAGCCAAAAGAAACCTCCCTGACTTTGTCAGAGAGTAAGCAGGGTTAAGGAAAAAAGGTTTGCATGATTAATAATTTGGGATTCATGCCTGGTAAAATCTCAAATTTGTTCTGTAGAATAATACTTTAAATCACTTTTTAGATTTCACCTGCTTTGAAAACTTTTTAGAGGCTATAATATTTTTTGTGTCTAGTCTTTATATCTCAAAATATTTTGAGCCCTCAGAGGCAAGCTCTCCACTTCCATCAGTGCTTTTCAAATTACTAAGCCAAGAGAATCTACCTTGGAGCCATAGGAACACAGATCCCCAGGCAAACGAAAGAAAGGCAAAGATTATTCCATTTATTTTAGTGTAATGTCTCAGTCACATTTGGCCGACAGCCCAATTTTCACTGATTTTTTTAATGAGACTTATATTTTCACCCACTTTCATGGCAGCTTATTGTCATGAGAAGGCTACCATCCACGTCCACTCCTGTGCAAGCCCTCCCTGCAGGGCCAGGCTCAGCCCCGCCAAGAAGGGAAATCACCAAATCCCACAGTAAACAGGTTTCCTTCATCAGAGGGCCGATATCCGGCTCTTATTTCAAGCCGAAGATGCTGAACTAATTCCTGAAAGCCTAGTTTTAGTGTCACAACAAAAACAATGCTCTTGCTAGGTAACTCTTCAAGTCGTTCTGTATAGTTTGGTGCTTTTTTAAATCCATGTGTCTTTGATGAACTCGCGGCGAGGCACTTACCTTTGCACGTACTTTACTGGGCTTAGGACTCTTGCCTGGCCTGTCACTTATTTTCATTCTCATGGCATCAGGCTGGTCCAGAGGCCAGCATCTCCTCTGCAGAGTCAGGAGCACATACACTGTTTGGACAGACATCAAACAACAAAACTGGGACTCTATCAGTGCAAATGGCTCTCCGGCATTGATTTGATAATACCTATAGGGTTGTCGGGGCCCATTCGGAGCCACCTTAAAGATGTATGGAGCTTGGAGCAGCAGCTGCTGCATGATTTGCCTGCTTGCCCTAGGGTGTGAAGACACCTAAAAGCCATCTTCCTTCTCTAACACCCAAGAAGGAGTTTGATTCTTGAGCTCTGGCCCAGAGCATGGCCAATGAGACAAGTTTTGAGGGAGGTAGACATCTAACCTATCACAGAACCTTGGCTGTCCCACTCCACTTCCATTTGCTTATCTGCCCATTTCTCTCCATCACCACTGCCACCATCTCCATCCACACTAACAGGACTCTGGTGCGTGTTCGTCAGTGTCTTCATAACTGATTATCCTTCTTCCAATTCCATGCACTTTTCACTTACAGGATAGATAGTACAGGATAGATGCAAGGGAATTTATATCAACAATGACAACTGTGTCGTGTCTGCTGTCCATGAGGGCATTACCTCGGCTTCTCATTTCGCTCAAGATAAGGCAAAAATGCATTTGAATATGGACCGTAAATACATGAAAGGATTAGGGCTCTTCCTGCCTCCCGTGATCAAAGTCTCCTGTCTCCAGGCTTCCCACTGCCCACACTCGCTACGTTCTCGCATCTTTGGAACTGTGAGATACTGATGTCTGCCTGCTTCCCATTCTCTCACTGACCCAACACTTACTGGCTCGTTTCTACCCATCCTGCAGCTTTGCCTCTACTTCCCTTGGGAGTCTTTCCTTGACCACAGGCCAATGCGGTATACTTCCGGTCCATTCTCTTCCACCCCACACTTTGCCTGGCATGACACGCTTCACAGCTGAAGTGATGTGGTATCTATATTTCCCGCTAGTGCAGGTTTTGTGACATCGGGGATGGTGCACCGTGTTGGGCAATATCTTAGCGCTTATTCCCAAACCCCAATGAATATGTATTTGATGATTCATGACAGTGATTAGACTCTGATCTCTGCTCTGATACGACAGTTTCTAAGAAAAACTCGCCCAGTTCTGTGGTGAGTGCTCACCCAGTTGTCGCTGTTCCTGGAAACAGACTGTAATTTCTATTAAATTTGTGAATTTCAGTGTGCCATCTTCAGGCATAAATGAAATGCAAAAATGAGAATATTTTAAAGTCAGTTATGTACTCTTCCTGGGGTGAAATGCATCTAAATACATGTGAATATTTATAAATCTCAATGCATCTAAATGCACATGAACATTTATAAATATTTATGAATATTAATATTAGCATATACTAATATACATTTACTTTTATGATGCATACTGCTTAGGGAAGAGAGTTTGGAAAGGGGCTAGATATATAGTTCCATAGATTGAAAATGCCTACATGTGAAAGGTGTCACCATTTCTGACTTACCTCATTTCCCCAGATTTTCCTCCATTTGGGTTTTCCTGTCATCTCATCCTTCTTCTATAGATTTCTACATTAGCTTTACCGAACCCTATCAGAAACTATCTGTTGAATTAATGAAATGTGCGTTCAAATGTGAAGTTTTCCAAAGATGCTCTGCGAATGGCACATTTCTCAGAGACTTTGCCTGATAAATTAGCTGTGGGCTCAGTTTAAAGCTACCAGACCAAATATCCAAGTGATGCTGAGGAACCGGCAGCTTAGAAAACACACCCTTGGTCTCCACCGTTTCCTCTTTTGCTCTGCACATTGCATACATTTCATTGTCATTTTAATTTTTAGTTTGTATTATAAAATGTTTGCTAGCAAGATAATAGTTCAGTGAATATACTAATCAAACATCAACCAAATGAAGTAATTATCAAATTTTGCCCCATTCATTTCCCCTTTTTTCCTTTTCTTTCCAGTCATTATATAATGTCTATCTTACATAAGTCAGAGTTCATCTCTAAATAGTATATAGGATTTTTTTGTCCCCATCACACTGTAATTATTACTGGATAGATATCAATTATTCCTTAACATTGTCTCTCGAAAGTATCTTTGTTTGAATCAGGATTTAGAAATCAGTGAGGGGGAGGTCACCTACTTCAAGGTTTGTCAGATGGCCTCTTCTACAAAATGCAAGGAAAGTTAGGGTAGAGTCAGGGACCGACACTTAAAATTTGGACCATCGAGAGTCTCCTGAATAGCAAACTGTTCTGTGATCTCCTGATGAACTTAGATAATGTGAAGCTGCATATAACCATTTCCTCCAAGCGCCACAAAAAATGGGAAAAAAATCTCACAATTTCCAAAAGAATGGAGATATGACCAATTATTATTGCTCACATCCAACGAGAGAGAGTTTTCCAACTGAACAGAAGAAACAGACTTTTTACCTGCATATCTGGGCATAATTCAGCCCTTTGTTCGCCTACCAGGAAAATAATTTTACAAGGCTTCACAGGAATTTATGGATTCTTCCATATTCCATGACTTTTAAAAATATTCTTAGTGTCTGAGAATTAAGAACTGGATGCTGAAAATATTAACTTCTCTCAAATAATACTCAAGACAAACTTGGATTTGATTTTCCCTATTACTTTGACTATTGAACATTTCTCATGCTGACTCTCAATACAAAAACAAAATTAGAAGCAAGTGCACACTCTAAGAAAAATGAAGTAAGGTTGTTTCTAGCACGCCTGCAGCTGACTGCTTTTTAGTGTAATGAATTTCTATCTACCTGGAGGGTTCAGGCAATAGATTAGAAATTACTTGGACATGCGGCTATGATGGCAACGAATTACTGATAAAGATAAAAGAGCTGCTGGTCTTCCTTATTACAGAAAAATCTTAATGATATTTTCAAACTATCAAGAATTCACAATTTCAGATTTTTCCTATTATGACACATTTTAAAAAAATTATTTATTACACATGTATGCACTTTACAATAGAAATTTATTTTTAAGTCCCAAATACAACTTCTGCTGGTATAGCCAAACTACTGAACCTCTTTTTTTTTTTATTTTAAAGAAAATAGGACAAAACAAAACAAAACAACGAAAAAAGCGAAAGAAAACAGAATACAGTGAAAGATACTATAGCATTTCAAAACAGAACACTGCAAGCTATACAGGTTTTCAAAACATAACAAGAGATTAACAATGGTTACCCTAGCGTCTCTTGCTTTCTTCAAAATGGCTGTTCTTACATTTAAAGACAATAAACTCAAACCTCTTTAATTTCCTTACAAAAATCGAGACTGTGTTAGGAAATCATTATATCTGAAAGATAAAGTAGGAAAATCTGGAATGTTGTGGCACATAATAGATATTCAACAAATGATAGTGAGTTTAAAAAAAAAAAGTAATTGTTGGGTCCAGATGCAAGATCATTCATGCCCATTGGGCAAATCAATTTTATCTCTTCGAAGAGTGCAGTAAAGAGATCATAAAACGGTACCGTGGTCTGGATATGGGAGCTTAATGGTGGGACGTCTGTGTCACTATACTAAGGTCTCGCCAGGTGCCTCCCTGAGGGTTTGGATGAAGGCCCCTCATCACAAGACCGGCCTGGGTCTCTGCAGCTCTCATTAAGTGAGAGACCTGAAAGTAAAAATTGCTTTTGCCAGCTCTGAATGTCCTGCTCCAACACAAGAAAGTGACTCAGTGAAGATTAGGGGATCCAGGGTTCCATTTAAATTTGTTTATACCTTTTCTCTCAGAAACTGAAAGCAATGAGTCTTTTGTATTCAGTTCTACCGGTCAGCTGAATGAGTAATTCTGAGACAGTATTAAATCCTAAAATTGGGCTGGACTTGCTCCCTTAGAATATTAAAAAGGAGAGGGAGTAACCTTGAAACAGTGGTCATTTTAAATGAATGACAAATGTTTAAAGAAAAAGTAGCAAGCCAAAATGTGTAACTCATGCCAAGATTCCACACCACCAAACTGAAACTTAAATTGTCTGCTTGCAGGATTGGATCTTCCACAAAGAAGGGCACACTGATTGATTCATAGGAAAATGGAGGCACCTTGGGACCATCACGTTAAGGTAGACAAATCAGACACACATGCAGATATCACACGGTTTCTCTCATAAGAAAGCCAAAAGTAAAATGAAGAGCAAATAAATGATCTATAACAAGAACTAGGGAGATAAATCTTTCTCATAAGGAAAGGCCATTAAGAGATGGAGAAAGGGAAAAAGGGGAATGGAAAGGGGTTGGAAAAATGAATTAAGATGTGTCATGTACGTGTGCCAACTTCCCATCAGGAATGTAACCATCATGCATTGTAAACATGTACTAATAAAAGATAAAAACTGGAAGAAAAATAATAAACTTAGCAGGAATTAAATTTTTAAAAAATCTGACCTCCAAGAAATGAAGGTTTGACTTTCTGAAAATCAGAAGATAGTTGGTAGCCAAATCCCATTAAACCAGCAAGATTTGAGCACTTTGCCTCCTTGGTCTTCGGACCCAATGCCCCTAAAACTGCAGTCAATTGATGAGAAAATAACAGACAAACCCAGTCTGAGGAACACTGAGCAAAATCCCTGACCGTGGGGCCAGGGAGTTAGCTCAGATGCTTAAGCGCCTGTCTGGCAGGTGTGAGGTGAGGTTGTGAGTTCAATCTCCCGTACCAAAAAAAAAAAAAAAAAAATCCCTGACCATTATACCCTGAACTGTTAAAAAAGTGAAAAAGATTTCACAGACTTGTACAAGAGACTAAATAGATATAACAAAGCTCAATTTGTATTCCAATTTTGAATCCTGGAATAGAAAAAGACATTCATATGAAAACTAGTTAAATGTGAAAGAAACGTGGAGTTTAGTTAGTAGAGTTTGGTAAAAGTAACTGTTAAACAAAATAGTAAAAATAGTAGAAACTGGGTAATAAATATATGAGGAAATTTTGTATATCTTTGCAAATTTTCTATAAAGTTATTTCAAAGTAAAAAGGTTAGCAAAAATTAATTAAAAGTAAAATAAATCATAAAACATAATTTTAGATAAGTAAAAGATATAATTATAGGTAAACTAAATTGTAGTAATTTGCTTTATTTTGCTTTTTTTTGTAAAACTTCAAAAATTTTTAAATATGTAAAGTATAAAATTTTCTACTATGCCCTCTGCATTGTGAATCCATAAATTGATTAGTTTCTTTTACAGAAGGATCTATGTTTTTCACCAAAGTTCCCACTGCTTTGGGAAAAGTCATTAATAAGTGAAGAGTTGAATGACTCAATAGTCTCCCTCTGTGGTGGGAGGATTCATCTCTTGATCTTTGGAAATCCCATCACTTGGTCAGATTTATAGGAACATTCATAATTCACTGCGTAAATACCCTAAGTCATGTCCTGCTGCTCTGAAGGAAGTATTTTGTAATCTGCTGCACCTCTTTCTTGACTATTAACAAAATCTGCTCACGCCTCATTTTAGAGAGCAGACAGGCGTCCACTGTGTTATACTGCTCCCCTGTGGCCAAAGCGATTGAAGGCCACTTGCCTACATGGATGGAATGACACAATTCTAAAAATAAATAAATACATATATTTAAACAAAGCCAAGAGGGCAATGACCAAAGTTAATAAGTTATTTACTCCTTTTTTTCAAGGTGCATAATTTATAATCTGTGATCTACCCAGGTCATGAAAATGTCTGATGTTATAGATATTTCTGTGTTGATTTTTATTGAGGCTTTTCTAAAAAACAGAGGAGGAAAAGGACAGGGGAAGGAGGAGGAGGAGAGAAAAAAAATGAAAGGAAGGGAGGCGAGGAGAGGAGAAGGAAGGAAGGACGGACAGAAGGAGGAAGAGAGAGAAGAGACAGAGACAGAGAGGAGAGAAACTGGAAAACAGTTGTTTGAAACAATTTCAAAGCCATAAAGAAAACTGTGTTTCAGTTTTAAAGTCTGTGTCAACTGACTCGTGGTGACTCACTGGCAAGCCCCAGTCAGATCTCTGAGTTCCAGACTTCTTGTTCTGTGCTCACTCCCACAGGGACTTCTGATGACCACATGATCTAGACCGGACCTCATGGAAGCAGCAAAGCAGGGCGGGCATAGCTGGAGGAAAGAAACGCGTTTAGGAAGCCCTATCAACAAACGAAAACGTTGTTTAGTTTCATGAACTCAGGAGGTTCCAGCAAACTGTTCGCCTGTGTGCGTGTTTCCACGATTGTTTCTTGCCATTGGACTCACTGCGGCTCCGCTGGCGAAACCTCTGGGCCAGCTTCCAGGAAGGTTGTGAAATCAACACCTATCCCTGTTGCTAAGATTACAATGAAAATAGCACAAGGAGTAAGTGTAAAAATAGGCCTCATCACACAAGTTTGGCAAAGTAAGCCAAGAGCTAGGACTTCGCCATTAGGAAAGCCTGGCGCAAAGGTCTGTTTCAGAGGAAGAGACAGCAGCAGCAAGGATGCAGGTGTTTGGGCTCCACAGGTCACGAGCTATGACGAACTTCGTTTTCTCCTCCACAGCGTGAGTGCTGACAGCCACTTGGGGTCGTTGTTTTGCAGAAGTGTGCTCTGCCTCTTGGAGGGAAAATGTGGTCTTCAGCTCACTGACTTTTTCGAGTCACAATCTGAACTTTGGAGATAATAATGACATCATTGGAAAAAGCATAGAGCCTTGGACAGACAAGGTCCCCAAGAGCCAGGTGCTGCATTACATTTGTGCTTCCAAAGAGACCCGACCCAGTCCTTTCCAGGCGAGAGAGCTCCTTCCCAAAGTAAGGGTACATCACCCACAGGACAGTTTGTTTCTAAAACTTCACCATGGATCCTCGAGATGACAGCAAGTCTAAGACACTAGGGGCCGGGGATATAGATCAGGGGCACACGGCCTGCCTGGCAAGCGTGAGGTCATGAGTTCAATTCCTGGTACCAAAACAAACAAACAAACAAACAAACCTGCTGCTATCGTTGGAAATTTGGTGTGTGGCAGTCAGTGCCTGCCCACAACACCCAGAGAAGCGGAAAGACCTGGCGCATTGCCATGTTCAAACAACAAAGTGTTTGCCAAGTTCTTTGCACAGAGCGGAGCACAGAATAAAAAAGCAACACATCTTGGCTCGGATGATTTTGTGAATTTTTCATGGTCCTCCCTCTGACGTGAACATCTTCACGAAATCATAAATAGAGACAGGTGAACCTTGAGAGGGCTCACCCTACAGGCGAAACTGGCAGCACCAGGGGTAAACCTTGCTATTTAACAAGGAAATCAAAGAATCCAAGAAGATCTCACAGCCTTCTCCCTGATTCGTTTTGATGTTTAACACCACAGCCAGGAAATTTCTCATTTATTCTAACCTAACTACCCCGTGCTGCAGTTTATTTCTCCGTGCTCTGCATCAGTGGAGATGGAGAACAAATGCTCACTATCCTTTTCACAACACTAATAATAGTGCTCTATGGATTCGGAGATTTAGCAAATCTTTTCTTGATTATTTTCTTCACTGCAACAAATAAAGCTAGTTCATTAAACACCATCAGTAGCACTATGTTTGAAGAGCAGCCAGGGGTTAAGTATCAAGAAAACATTCATCACTGTTAATGAGCACAAAATATTCTCACATTTAACTATTTGCAGCAAACATCTGTATATACTATGTCTCAGGAAGAATGCAAATGATTTCTTTGAAGATTTCTTTGAAGTGATTTCTAGTAACTAAACACACATAAAAAAAGAAATCTCTCTCTCTCTCTTTCTCTGTCTCTCTCTCCACCTTTCAGACATTTCCAGAAAGTCTTTAAAAACTTCCATGACTAAAACCAAACTCAGTGTTGGCACACACCTATAATTCTAGCAATTGGGAGGCTGAAGCAGGAGGCTGAAGCAACATGAGTTCAAGACCAGCCTGGACTACATAAGCGAGTTCAAGGTCAGCCTGCACTACATAGTGAGATCCTGTCTCAAAAGAAAAAAAAATCAAATTTTATCCCTACTAGCTAATCCCTTGTATTGGAAAAAGTATATGAATGTAATCTAAAAACTATGAATGACTTTTTGTCTCCCTCACACTCTGATGTAGTGTTGACATTGTAAAGTCTCATCTATTTTTCACAAGTATGGATGAACCTATACATAAGGCTGAACATCACATATTTTTATGATTTGTTTTTCTATAGATGTTTGTTCATCCAAACCCAATGTATTTTTCCCTAGGAAACCATCCCAACTTTTACCTGTTGTTATGGATTAAAAACTTGTGGTCAACTTAACACCAGCTGAATTAAATCAGCATGGCGCTGAATGTGGATGGCCCACCTGAGGAAAGTTAACGGCGTTGAAAGAAGACGTGGAAAGGAAGAGCGTGGCGTTGTGGGTTCTCCTAAGTGCTGCTGTTTGGAGCCATTGGTTCTCCTGGAGGAGCTTGTCAGGCTGGCTCCCACAATATGAATTCGGCCATTATCATCGGAGGAGCTTGGGACCTTGTCGCTGAGAGTGGCTGCGGTTCACTTTGGGGAGCTCTGGTCCTTATGTTGAGCATCGCTTCCTGGCTCTGGAGGGAAGATGACTGCTGTTCAAACTCCAGGAGAAGTTGTCACGCTGACTTCCTGGCATGTACTTGACTGTTCTCATCGTCGGAGGAGTGCAGGACTTCATTGTCGCTGAGGATGGCTGTGGTACTTTTCGGGGGAGCCCTGGTTCTTATTTGAGCATTGCTTCTTGGCTCCACTGTAGAACCCTCAACCTACTAGCACAGATCCTTCATCCTGCTGGCATAGACTTTCTAGCTTCCACCGCTGGCCTTTGGGCCTTCCCAGAACAGACTTTGGTGTTGTGGACAGATTTCCTGCACTTTCTTGTGTTTATCACTGGGTAACCATCATACATAATATTATAAATTCTGTGTCCTGATTATAATCTTTCTCCCTGCAACCCCTGACTACAACACCTGTTCATATCCAGGAAAACTTACTCAACTAATATGGTTCTACATTGCAGATCATCTTCCAAAGTAACGTAAAAAACAATTTTAGTTTATTTAAGTGACAACAAAATACGTTTGTTTTCTTTTTTCCTTTTTTTATTCAAATCCATTTTATTCATAGATAAAAAAGAAAAAAAGAAAAAATTACAACAAAATTTTAAAGCACGGTCAGTTGGGGGTAACAATGGTACATACCTTGCACGTTGTCATCCCCATGAAATACATTTCTAAAAGACATATAATTTGCCCCATCTAAATGGATATAGGTCTCTCACATGTAAGAGATCTGGTAAGAGGTTGTAGCACTGATCCATCTATATTTATTTGAAGCAGAACATACCAACTAGTTTTTCTTGGCCCTTGCATACTTTGCTCTTCAAGTTATTCTATAGACTCACTGTCTAAATGTAAAATCTGCATTCATCATTGTAACAGGTAAACAATGTACATGTCAAAATCTTATTTTAGATAAAGAAGTTTAACTTTAAAGAGCTCTTCTTTGAAATCCCAGGTTGTGTGAGACTCTGAACATTGTCATGACCTTTATCCTTCTTTAGCACACACAGCTTGGCTACACTTTAAAGACTAGGGGCTGGGGATCTAGCTCAGTGGTCTAAGCGCCTGCCTGGCAAGTGTGAGGTCGTGAGTTCAATCCCTGGTGCCGCAAAAAAAAAAAAAAAAAAAAAAGTCATCATTTAGCCGGGCGTGGTGGCTCACGCCTGTAATCCCAGCACTCGGGAGGCTGAGACAGGCAGATCATTGTGAGTTCAAGACCAGCCTGGGCTAGAAAGTGAGCTCAAGGCCAGCCTGAACAGCATAGTGAGACACTGTCTCAAAAACACAAGGGCTGGGAATCTAGCTCAGTGGCCTAAGCGCCTGCCTGGCAAGTGCAAGGTTGTTAGTTCAATCCCTGGTGCCGCAAACAAAACAAAACAAAAAAAGACTATCTTGTAGTTAGCTGTTTTAATGTTTAATGACACTGTAGTTAGTTGTTTAAGCTCCCTGTCCCCTGGAAAACTCAGAACTCCTTGGGCATGAGAATCACATCTCCCTCATTCATTGGTACATTGCCTGCATAAAGTAGGCACTGGAACATTTATTGACTGAAAGAATTAGTTCGTGGATTTTAGATTTCTGATGTTTAATTAAAATTGGGAATACTAACTTGTGGATCTACAAAGTGGCCTACAGAAGTTTGATTCTAAGCACTAATCCCAACTTCCTCTGGACCATCGATAGTATTCCAACCCCGTAGCTGCCCAGGACATAGTGAAACAGCGTGAGAATAATTTTCTCTGACTCATAAACACTGCTGCAGATGAGAGAAGCTGACTCTCCCGATATCTCTTGTATTCTGAACAATTAAATAGTGGTTGGATGGCAGCTCTGCCATAAAATAAAGTTACTGCATTAAGCATCTTACTAGAAAACGATTTATCAATGTTAATCACAATCCTAGTGATAGTAAAATAGAAACCCCCTCAGTAAATCAACGAAAGACACATGCTTCGTTGTCCTCACATCGCCGGTGGGAAAGCATCGCACTGTGCCCATCGTGCGTCGCTTTATGTTCACTTTACCCAAGACGACGACGTAAAACTGGTGACGGGGAGAATCCCGGAGCTCCTCAGCGTCATCGCCTTCCCCCGAAGCCCCGCCCATTAGACAGGGGATACGAGCCTCCACAGATACACGCTCCTAGATTATCACTTCTCTCCTTTGCTCTCCGGAAACATGAATACAGTGGGCTGAGTGGTTTCCACCGAGGACCGACA
>RJWT010035183.1:0-13519 GCA_004365215.1 Cuniculus paca
ACCTAACCTGCCCTCAATTGCTTTGCCATTCCAATTCATCTTACATTAATATTCATATTGGAGTTCAAGACATTCTACTAAGTTTAGAATTGGCAATAAAATAATGAGCTAAAAATTTTTTTTAATCAAGCCCTAAACTTTGTGGACCTAGTTTGTTTACCCTTGGAAAAACACAGCTTCCAACAGAGCAGCTTATGAGCAGATTTTAGATTTTATGAAATTGACAGGATTTCCCAGGACAGAAGATGAGTCCAAGAAAGAAAATTAACCAGTAGTGATCTGATGATATAATTGTGAGACAGTCAGATGTTTCTTCCTCCAAAAACAATTTTAGAAGTTAGACAGAAACAAATGACAGGAGTCAAGTGTATTCTGCAATTTAACACATTTCAGGTCTAATTGGGAAGAATTATAGTGAGGACAGGCATACACTAGTCAAAGGTATTTGCAAAAGTACAGGATGTTCATGTCATATGCACAGCATTGTGCTAGGAACTAAACAGTTTAGGTGGCCATAAGGTCAATGTTACTCCAGATACAAGCGAATTGTTTGCTTTAATTTATGAAAACACTGTACTAATGAAAGAGATCACTAGGTTCACTTCTTTCATACTTAGGAAAAGAAAAGTCGAAAAGTGAAACAGCATGCTCTCATTCAAGATGTAATTGCTGACCTAACAGGGTACTTTTATCTTTCTCATCTTAAAATCTTTGAGTCACCATGGGCAATGAAAAGAGACCAACTCCTGGGCAGAGTCTGAAATTGGAATTTTGATGCAAAGAAGGGAACAAAGCAAAATAAAATAATTCCCTACCCAAAGAAACTTCATTCAGTAAGTACTGTTTGTGTGCTCTGTACTTTCTAGATATCAGACACCATGATAGACGCTGGAGCTGCAGTGGTGGATAAAACCAAGTTGATTACTGCCCTTGGGGCTGTGCATATTTAGAGGACCAGATCCTTAGAGAAGAAAAGGAAAGCTGAGGGCCATCTGAGTCACAGTTCAAATATCTCAAATGATGATAACGATGAACTAACTTACAATTAATTGCAAATGGAAGCTAATCTGTGTCTTAAAAATGTGATTTTGAAAACTAGATACCTCATTAATTAAATAACTAAGACTCTAGAACTAGCACATACATGAGGACCCATGTGATAGCTTCACTGGGCTATATCAGAGTGTTTCTAGTGATTCCAGTTAATGATAGCATTTTTGGACACATGTACTGCGGTCATCTATTTTCTTAAAGATTTCCCCGTTGAGTAAATAAAGCAAACTGACAGAACCTCAGGCTGAGCCACCATGCTGGGAGCGCAGAGGGAGAGTGTGCTTCTCCTTCCATGCAGGAATTTCCTACTTTGTTTAACCTGCTTTATTTTCTGTTGCCATATTTTATAACTTTATCAAAGTCATAAAAGGGGTAACTTTTTTGTACTGCATGGGAGCTTTCTTCAGTCATATTCAGACCCCACATTGTTTCATTAAAAAGACTGTAAACTATGATAATTTCACAGAACACTAGATTTTTCAGGTTCTCCAGGAGAAGCTATAACATCAATAATTTATATGAAAAGCCAGAGGACTGTTACTTTTTAGTTTTTAGATCAGTCAGTGTTCATCAGAATAAGTCTAATGTTGAACAATTCAATATTACAACATAGATCACCTAGGGTCACATTTGAAACTCTGCCAATATCAAGGGAAATCATAAATTCTTGACCATAAGAATAAGATAGAATGATTTCTCCCTTCTTATCAGGATGTGAAGAAGTTAAATAAAATGTTTTAAAATAAAATTTAAGAGATTTTATAATGAAACCAAAAGAAAAAAGACAAATTTCCAGTTTATTTCTCCACTTGTCAGAATCTGCCATACATGACAAAATTTACAATTTGAATCAAAGGAGTACAGTCATTATTTTTCAAGGACCTCTTTCTCCTTAATAAAAACCTACTTGCAATAGTTTTAAGTATTACCTTTCATAGTAGAGTTGGCTGAGGGCATGCAAGACTAATATCCCAAAGCAGTAGTATATCACATTTTATTTGTCTATTCATCGATTAATGGTCATTTTGGCTAGTCTTCTTTGTAATTATTACAAATAGTCCAACTATTAACTTGCAAACACAACTTATTGTACAACCACGTATTTTAGGTTGTTATGACTGTATAACCAGGAGCAGAATTACCAGATTACAAAGTAAGTATATTTAGCATTTTGAGGAAATTCCACTCTTTTCATAGCAATTGCATGATGTTTTATTTCCACAAGCAATATATGAAGCTCTTAATTTCTCCAAGTCACTCCCTACACTTATTCTTCATTTATTTTAGTCATACTTAAGAATATGAAGTGGTATCTCGTTGTCATTTGATTTGCCATTTTCACAGTGATTATTGAGGTTAAGTACCTTTATATGTGTCCATTGGCCATCGGTACATCTTTGGAGAAATGTCTCCTCAAACATATTAACTATTTTCTATGTGGGTTATTTGCCATTTTATTGCTGAGTTAAAAGTTTTTTGTAGGTTCTCAATAAAATTCCCTTGTTAAGTATGTGTTTTATACATATTTTCTCCCACATCCCTAGTTATCTTTTCCTTTTCTTAATGATTTTCTCTAATAAACAAGAGTTTTAATTTTGATCCAGTTTTATTTATCAATTTTTTTCTTGCTACTGTTGCTTTTGGTGTGATGACTAATAAACCAGCATGCAACCCAAGAAAATTTGTTCCTGTTTGCTTCCAGTTTTATCTTTTTTGTTGTTGTTGTTCTTGCATTTAAATTTGCTAAATTTTTTCATACAAAGTAAGATGAGAGTTCAAATCCATTCTTTTGTATGTATCTATCTAGTTGTTACATCATGTTTTTCTACTATTATATTTGGACAATGTATAGATTTATTTCTAGACTATTCTATTCTTTGGATCTATATATCTATCTTCATGTCAGCACCATGCTGTCTTGACTATTGTAGCTTTGTAGTAATTTTGAAAGTGATAAGTGTGAATATTTCAAGTTGGATATTTTTTTCCAAGACTATTTTGAGTGTCTAAGATCTTTCTTATTTCTGAATTTTAGGATCAGCTTGTCTATTTCTGCTAACAAATAAAATAACACATCCAAGATATCCAGGTGAGATTTTAGTAGTGCTTATTTTGAATCTATAATTTACTTTTTCATTGTTAAGGACTGAAAAGACCTCACTGTGTATTTTTCACTTTTTTGTTTTCTTTTTGAGACAGGGTCTTGCTATGTAGCCCAGGCTGGCCTTGAACTCATGAATATCTCCAGGCTTAGCCTTGCATTTTCTGGAATTACAGAGGTGTACCACCATATCCAGCCCATTTCACTCTTAGTAGAAGTCTAGCTTCTTTTCAAGATTCCTCTGCTGGAGGTAGCCTCCAGGATCTTTGATGCAGTTACCATGCTGGTAAGGAAAAAGATGCTGTAGCTGGTCTCCAATAGGTACAACTATCACATCAGTGAGGGATTGATCACATCTGGAAAGCACAGGAATCTATTTATATCTTGAGTGCATATCATCACTTCTTCCAAATTTTATAACATTTCAGAAATTCTATTTGATTTATTAATCCTTGAACAATGTTAGGATATTTGGATTCTTTGGTTTTAAGGGTGGTTCACAGTCATGCAAAGTTTTTATGCACATTGTTCTTTCAGCATACCATGGTTATCTGGGAAATTGTTTCTGTAAAGTTATTGTGAATTCTGATCTCATGGAGATAGTTGTACAGATGTTAGACAATTACTTAATATGTTGAAAGTAACTGAATTTGGGGGTGTATATTGTAGTAAGTAAATGCAGACAAATTTCAGGAGTACTGACTGAAAATAAACTGGAGACATAAATCATTTTCTGATTCAAAGGAGTAGCTAAAATGGTGCTAGAACAGTAAGATCTAACGTGAGTGTGCTGGTCTTTAATGGAAATCTAAAATTGATGTTTTCATTCAATTTAAAAGAAGCTTGAAAACTGAACACATCTGAAGACTTATGAATTCTGTACAATTTCAAATGGATGACAATACATTGAAATTTATATTAGAAAGTTATACAATAAAATGAAAGTCTCTTATTACAAATGCTTAATATTCTATTAATGATTACCTAATTATTGCCTTGTGATTTTTCATAGTTAGTGCAGTCCATAGCACTGTAACATAAAATTTATTGAAAAGCTGCTAAAATATTTTATGCAATTTAATATAAAATGTAACCAGGAAAAGAGAAATTCAAATTCATTTGCTGACCTGTGCTTCTAAATCCAAGATTCACATTAAAAATGGATATATATCCAAGCCTAAATATTTTAATATTGGTGAGTTTTACCTTTCTTAAATATTTTTTCTTTGGATACTACTGTAATTCATCTTTTTCAGATTTAGCATGATTGAGCAATTAATTATACAGAAGGGATTTAGCTTGTCCATTTACTACTTTTACATAGTCATCTACTTACATAGTAATAGACTCACCATAGATAAAAATTCAACATGTCTTCACTCACATCTGAGGTAAGTCTGCCTCTCAGAGTGAAAGTCTTTGAAATTTCACATCTCTTGGAACTCAAGGTCCAGTCTAGTTGCACCTTGAAAAGATTCAGTGAAAGAAAACTTCTTCTGCACAGTCTTCTCTGCCACATATCAGCCATAATGACATTGCTGCCCAACTGGACCAAAATTCCCAGCCTCAGCCCCACATTCTCAGAATCATTTTCCTATATACTTCTTTCCTAATCCCCTTCACCAAGAATCTTTAGTTTATTCTTACTGCTTGCAAAAGCCCTTTAAGAATGTCTTCTGGGGAGAATACTTGAAGGTAGATGGGTGTCATCAAAGGAAAATATGTCACAAACAAACAAACAAAAAACCCAGGGACTAACCAACTAACCTGGTCTTAGACAAGGACAATGGCTGGAGAGAGAACCTATGAGAGTTACATAAAATTCAATAGTCCACTTGAATCCCTGTTCCACAGTCTACATCTACAGAGATGAGGGCACTGGTTGCATTTTTCATTTACTCTACCAATGGGAACAAAGACACTCCTGGGTGTAGAGGATAACCACAATGTAGAGTGAATGGATAGAAGGACATCTGTTGAGGGAGGGCAGCTCAAAACTTCACAGGTCCTAAGACTAGGTGGAGAAAATCTTGACTGGCTGGGTCTCAAGACTGCAGATCTTAGAAAGAAATCTCTCAATCAAATCACAGGAGACTTTCCCTCAGCCTTTTTTTGATTTTTACTATTTTTATCATTTCTTCTTCTGATTTTTGGAGAGTAGAGGATCTTTTTCTCTTTTTCCTCTTTAGTTTCTTTTCTCCTCTCACTTTTTTTGCTTTCTTCTTATCTTTCTTTTACTTTCTGTATTTTGCTCTTTTTTCTTTTTTTTTTTGCTCATTCTTTCCTATGATTTTCTCTAACACTATTAATTTCCTTTCATCTCAGAACACCCATCTCTAAGTTTTTTCTTCCTTTTAATATCCCATTGATTAATTTTCCATATTTTGCTTTTTCATTCTTAATTTTACTACCTCCTGTTCCTCTACTAGTATATCTACTAAGCTTTGAGAATCCCTGGATAGCTAGTTAACTTTATGCTATAGCTGTTGAATTCTTTTGTTAATAGAGGTAAAATTGTTCCATATTATAGATATTTACTATATGACAGTAGTAGGTCAATATTTTATTTGCCTTAGTGCTCATAATATAAGTCTCTTTTCTATAGTTAAAAGTGGTACATTATTAGTGCTTAGAATTTGTCAGTACTGTTTGTATTTGATATTAAAATAGATGCTGATTTTATTGCTATGGCCAAGGTGACATAGCTGCTGCTATTAATTGTTTTTTTAGGATGTCAATATCTGGACCGCATTGGGGTTATTAACAATACTAAGGCCCATTCCTGAAGAACTGAGTACTGGGCCAAGCACTCTGCAACCTGCCACCCCAAATACATTGATGTGTTTGTATCTTGCAACTGAGGCAAAGCTAATCGAGTCATGCTCAGAAGTCACCATTGAAAAGGAGATATTAGCTAAAGAAGTTTTGTGTTATAAACAATGTTTCCAGAACAGTAAACCCTCAGGACCTAACACAAATCAAACAAAAAAAAATAGAAACATAAGAAGACAAACAAACAAAATATCTCTCAAACTTCCAACTACCCCAAAACTCATTCATGGGGCATCAGTGGAGAAACATGCTAAAAGCTACACACCTGAAATATTGAAACTGTTATCAGAGAGGTAACAAAGTGGCATTTGTCAAACTCACAGAAGTTATAAGTAAACAGATATTGAGCAAAATAAATGGAACAGCAAGTCTACAGAAGACACTAATAAAAATCTAGTAGAGCTTAAAAAATGATGCAAAACATGAAAAGCCTAGCATGGAAAAAGAAATGAATCCATAAAAAGACTCCAAGTAGAAACTCAGGAGACTAAAAATTCTGTTGACAATATGGACAGCAGAAGTGATCATTGTGAGGACAGAGTGTTAGAACCAACAGACGAGGGCAAATGTCAGTGACCAATTAATAAGAGATACCTTAAAAAGAACAAGAGAATGTGAAAAATGAATCCAACTGTTCCTGAATGATACAAAGAAGACTAATCTGAGATTAATTGGAATTAATGAAGAATCAGAAGATAGCATAAATGGCATTAAAAAACCTGTTTAATGAAATAACAGCAGAAAAATTTCCAAATAAGGGAAAAGAATTTAATATACAGTCCAATGAGGTATATGGAACCCCAAATAGCCATGATTAGAAAAGAACCACTCTATGACCATCATAAAATCCTAGAAGTCCAACACAAGAACAGAATATTAAAAGCAGTTAGAGAAAATCATTGAATCACTTATAAAGGTAAACCTATGAGAATTACAGCAGACTTCTCAACATATCAACATGTTCCCATCATCTTCAACCACCAGTGGTATGTGCATGGCTAACTCATTGGATCACATGGATTGCTCTGCATTGTATGACTGATAAAAGTGATTAGATCTGTTTGTATCACTACTAGTACAAGCCACTCAGTGGGACAGTCATGCAGGTACCACCAGAGAGAATGTAACACATTCAAATTAGAGCCACCCGGCAGCCAGACATTAGAATTATAGTTCTGTTGGAGAACTTGGAGATAAGTGTTTCAAATCCTAAGAGAAAGCTATTTCCAATCCAGGCTAATATAACCTGAAAACTATATGTCAAAATTTATGGAGAAAAAAATATATTCTCATGAAAAAAAAACACTTAAAGAAATTATTGACCACCAAAATAGCTCCAAAAGATTTTGAAGGATCCTAGACAGAGGTAATGAACCTAACAATGACAAAAAGATGAGCGGTTAAGTAAAAGGGAAAGAGGGAATCAACAATAGAAAAATAAAGCAGTGATAGGAACAAATCAATACTTACCTGTAATAAATTTCACTGTGAATGATCTCTATACCCTGATCAAAAGATATGAACTGACAGAGTAGACCAAGAAGCAAAATCCAAGGATATTTTGTGTAAAAAAAATTAACTCAGACAGTGCTTCATAAACAGATGATCAGAGGATAGAAAATAATATTCCATGTAAGGGAAAATCAATGAAAAGCAAGCAGAGTCCAAACACATAATCTGATAATGGACTTCAGGGTCTTAGGGAAAAAATAACATTCCAAACCCAAAGCTAGTAGAAGAAAGGAAATTATAAAAACTAGAGTTGTAATGCATAAAACTCAGGCAAAAATACAAATAATCAATAAATCAATGAGTTTGTTCTTTAAAAGGATAAGAAAAGATGAATCATTAGCAAATCTGACACCCCAAAAGGGAGAAAAGATCCAAATCAATGCAATTAGAAATAAACAAAGGTGAAATCCCAATGAACACTGTCACATCAAAAAGATTGACAACTACTTTGCAAATCTGTATGGCAATAAACTGGAGAAATCAGAAGATATGGGTAGATTCCTCGATGCATATGAATTACCAATTAAGCCAAGAATTCAAAACACTGAGTCATTCAATAACAGGCAGTGAAACTGAAGCAGTAGCAAAATAATTACAAGCTAAGAAAAGTCCACCCTTCAGTAGATTCACTTCTGAATTCTACAAAAACTTCAGGGAAGTGGTAATACTAGTACTCCTCAAGCTCTTTAATGAAACTGAAAGTGAAGGACCAATCCATATAGTGAATGTAGATGCAAAAAATCCTCAGCAGGATACTGGCGAAACAGGTGAAATGAAATGTCAAAAAGATCATACATCATGATCAAGTAGGCTTCATCCCACAGATGCAAGGATAGTTTCACATACATGAATCGATAAATGCAATACACCACATAATCAGAAGCAGAGACAAAAACCACATGATCTTCTCAATACACAATCAAAAGACCTTTGACAAAATTCAACATCCTTTTGTGATAAAATCATTGAAGAAAATGGGACCTTATAGAAAGTCCTTATCTCAATTCGATAAAAGCCATTTATGACAAAGCTACTGCCAACATCATATTAGATGGGGGAAAATAAAAGCTTTCCCTCTAATATCAGGAAAAAGACAAGGACATTTACTATCACCCCACTTGTTCAACCTAGTTCTTGAGACATTAGTAAGAGCAATCAGGTCAGGAAAAAAAAATAATAAAAGGAATATGTGTAGGAAAGGCAGAAGTCAAATTATTACTATTTGCAGATGATATGATCCTCTACAAAGAAAACCACCAAAAGTCTCTTAGAATTAATAACCAAATTCAGTAATGTAGAAGGATACAAAATCAACATGCAAAAATCAAAAGTACTCCTGTATACTAATAATGAACTTACTGAGGATAAAATTAGGTAAAAAATACTATTCATGAAAGCACAAAGGAAAACTACTTAGGAATTAACTTTCCTAAGGAAAACAAGGAGCTCTAACACCAAAAAGTATAATACTCTGAAAAGGAAATTGAAGAGGACATAAAAAAATGGAAAGGTAGATTCTGTTCCTAGATAGGCAGAACAAATAATTGTCAAAATACTCCAAAATTGACATACAGATTTAGCACAATCGCAATCAAAATGCCAACAAAACTGGAGAAAATAATCCCAACAACTTTATAAAACCAGAAGAGTCTCAGAATAGCAGATGGGCAACAAGACCAAAAAGGGATGCCTCACAATGCTAAATGTGAAGTTATATTACAAAGTTATATGGATTAAGTCAGGTTGGTACTAGCACAAAAACAGACATAAGGGTTAATGGAATAGAATAGAAAGAATCCAGAAACAACCCCAAGAACATTCAACTACTTGATCTTTGTTTGACAAGGGGGCCAAAAACATACACTGGAGGAAAGCTAGGACCTTTGTAATGGCTGTTTTTCAAACTGGCTATCCACATGTTGAATCTAGACTCATATCTCTCACCACGTGCTAAACTAAAATCAAGTCTGATCAAAGAACTAAGTGTTAAGACAGAAACTTTTAACGTTGGAAGCTAAAATAGGTAAAACTCTTGAAGTCATAGGTGTCAAGGATTTTCTGAACACAGCCCAGGTTGCGTAGGAAATAGTGCTTAGAATCAAGAAATGGGATTGTATCAAATTTAAAAAGCTTCTGCTCAGCGAAAGAAATTGATAGGTCCCCCGCCTGAGACTTGCCCAGCCATCATGGTGACAGACCACATGTTGAACCATAATGGTGTCTAGCTCCTTCTTCCCAGAAACCCCTGCAGTTTCTTCTTCCCAAACTGCCCTTTGCCAGACCCCCTGCATACCACAAATGCTCCTACCCCCTTCAGTCACGTCTTGCTGAACAGCCCATGTCAGCAGCCCTGTGCCCTCCCCCAACAGAGTACATTTAAGCTCGCCCCTCGCCTTTGTCTTCAGAGAACAGCACACCTGCGAGTGCTGGTCTCTCCGTGCCCAATCTTATCTCTTTCCTCTCTTTTCTCTGCGCCACTTATGTTTATCTAGCTGCCTCAGATTGAGTGAAAAACAGCTCAATCAGAAATAACCAACAAAAAGTGAAAATCTACAGAATGGAAAAAACATTTACCTGCTAGTCATCAAACAGGAGATTAACATCTAGAATATATAAAGAACTCCAAAAATTAGACCCTTCAAAATAAAAGAACCAATAAAGAATTAGAAAGTGAAATGAGTGTCTATTCATAGAAGAAGCAGCACAAGTAGCCAATAAATACATGAAGAAAGGTTCAACATCACTGACAATTAGGAAAATGCAAATCAAAACAACACTGAGATTCCATCTTAGCCCAGAAAGAAATAATAACAAATGCTGGAGATCAGTATGGAAGTTCCTCCAAAAACTAAAACCAGAAGTTTCATTTGACCTGGATCTTTCCCTCTTAGGGATCGTCGCCAAAGTGTTAAAGGCATCATATCACAGTGATACAGGTATATCCATGTTTTTAGCAGCACAATTCCTAATAGTTAAATCTTGAAAGCAGCTGATAAGTCTGTCTACAGATAAATAGATAATGAAAATGTGATATTTACACACAATGGAGTACTAGTCTACCACAAAGAAAGATAAACATGAGTCATTTGTAAGAAAATGGATGCACCTTGAGACTATAACAGTTAGTGAAATAAATCAAACACATAATTTAAATATTGCATGATTTCTTTTATATGAGAGAATTGAATTATAAGTAAAGTGCAAAATAAAAGACACCAAGAAGTAGGAATATAGATCTTTCTTAAAGAGGAAGGGAGGAAGAAGAAATGAAGAGATTGAAGGGGATTTATAATAGTAATTAAAACATGCTATGTATATGTGCCACCTCCACACAAGAAATACAAATGTGACATACTGCAAATATGTACTAATAAAAACATCAATAGCTACATAGGAACAAATTTAATAAAATAGTTGCAAAGCTACACCCTGACAATTATAAAACACTGTTGGGATATCAAATTATATCTAAATAACAAATAATATTTCTTTTTAATATTGTTCTTAGGAAGATATGATACAACAAACATGTTGCCATAAGGTAAGAATTAGGTGATCAGTACCTTCCAGTTCCCTTCCATGCTTTGCTGTGTGTATAAATTTAAAGTCACTGACAACAAATGGATAATATTTGCTATAGAATGAACATTTAAATCTCCCCAGAATTTGTATCCCCAATACGACAAATTTGGGGAGACGATTGGGCCATGAAGGGGAAGCCCTTGTACAACATTTGCACCCTTGTAAAAGAGGCTCCAAATAGTTTTCTTCCCTAGTCCACTCTGAGAAATCATAGTGAAGAATAGCTCTCTATGAACCAAGAAGCAGGCCCTCCTCTGAACTCCACCATGCTGATATCCTGATCTTAGAACTGTGAGAAATAAATTTCTGGTTTTTAATAAGGCCCTTGGTTTATCGTATTTTGTTTTAGCAGCCCAAATGCACTGATGGTTCTTAAAAGTAATTGCTCATAAACCTTCAGGTTCCATACACATAAAAGACCATGCAAGTAAAACAGGTGTGTTCATCTATGTAAATCATACTGCAACAAAGATAATTTCAAAAAAGGGTATAATTGAAAATGTGCTAAACTCAAATGGCTTTAGTTTCCTAGATATCTTTTTTTAAAATCATTAAGGTATGCACATTTTCTTTTTGCAAGCACCCATTATCTCAGGCAGAGATGGGAGAGAAATTTATTTACAAAAAATACAAAGCAAGTATTGACGACTCAGACTCAATGTAGCTTATGATTCTGTAAATAAAATGTTACTTTCAAAGTGAAAAACAAATGTTAGTGTGAGGTGAAGGGTATCCCAGATCACTGAATGGCTACTGGCTATGTCTTTCTCACCACTCTAGAGATACCTTAGAATAAATAAGGCACACGCATCAATACTTAATGCATTGATGAATATGAAGCAAGTGGGTATATTATATTTTAAATGTGTTCATTATTTCCCACTTTAAACATTTATTAGAAATTGGCATCTCATTATAATTGATATTAATAAGTTGCATAATTTCTTTTATTAAGTTTTAGAATTATTAGAACACAAATATTCTGCACTTAAATTTTGAATAAGTCACACTCATACATCAAAAATAATTTTCTACAAGTTACACTTTACCATACATCATAGATTGTTTGTATTCCTATATTTTAAAAGATGCTACATTTTATTTGCTGAAGTGCTTATTTTCCAGTTAAATTTCATGCCAGAGGATTTTTTTTTTTTTAGAGGGACTGGTTCTTTACTTCAAAAAGATACTTGTCAATATTCAATATCAAAACAGTTGCACTGCTGGTTCTTGTTTCTCCTGACTGGTCTCAAAGAAAGACCACAACAAAGAAGCATACATTTTAAGCCAAAAAGCTGCAAGATATACACCTAACAGACATCACAGAAACCTCACCCAAAAGTGGGGATTGGGTGAGGAAAAAAACTTCAAAAGATCAGCACACTGCCAGCCCACAGACTGTAGGGAACTCTTCACAGCCAAATGGGGGTAGCCATGTACTCCAACCTTAAAGAAGCAAAATTTCAAACTAAAATTTAAAAAGTTTGGTACATTAGCTATTCAAGATTTCTCCATAACTGACTGATACAAAATACAATGAGATGGCACTTTTAGGGACAGCAGCTTCAGACCCAGAAAAGGGTAATTTCATATTGTGGAATCAATGGCAAAAACACCATTTTCCTTTTCTCTCAAACAGGCAAGACAGCCATTAAGTGGTCACCTCAACATGAAAAGAGGGACACATGATCCATTCAGTGAGCAGCTATGAAAGGGGTAGAAATGGTACAAAAATTTGTTCACAGGGCTGGGGATGTGGTTCAGTGGAAGAGGTCTTGCCTAACATGTGTGAGACTCTCCCTGGGTTCAATTCCCAGTGTTATCAAAAACAAACAAAAAAAAGTCTCAGAAGTCTCACCACCCTATTTTGCTTGCTTCTGATAAAAAAAAAGTAAAAAAATAAAAATAAAAATAAAAATAAAGCTGTCCAAGCTGGCCCTGGTGGCTCACGCTTGTAATCCCAGCACTCGGGAGGCCGAGACAGGAGGATCGTTGCAAGTTCAAGACTAGCCTGGTCTACAAAGTGAGCTCAAGACCAGCCCAAATGGCATAGTGAGACCCTGTCTCAAAAAGAGAAGGGCTGGGGATTTAGCTCAGTGGCCTAAGTGCCTGCCTGGCAAGTGTGAGGTTGTAAATTCAATCCCCAGTGCCGCAAAAAAAAAATAAATAAATAAATAAATAAAGTTGTCCAAAGATACCTTGAAACTCAAAACCTGAACAGCAGAGTTTTTTTGTTTTTGGCCAACTCCTCCTGGGATCACCCTTCAGGTTTGGTTGGTACTTGGTACAGAGAAGTAAGGTTTCCCACAGTGGAGTCTTTCCCTGGACTCTGATTGGCTCTCAATAAGACATGCCCATACTTCTTTTCCTCTTGTAGGGAAAAAGCACTATGCATTAGTCTGAAAAGTTACCTTCCAAAGTGAGAAAGGAATTAGATTG